>JAUBNQ010000003.1:19627565-19650356 GCA_032353495.1 Ctenopoma kingsleyae | reverse complement strand
ACAAGCAATTACCATTCGGTTTCTGTAAATTATGAGTTACTACAAACTAAGAGCCCTGATAAGACCCAAACTTGTCATAAAGAAAAACATGCTAGGAATTGTTAAGTGCTAGACTTTTTTTATTTTTGTGTGTAAGACTCATATGAAATACTTTTTAAACAAGTGAGTTTTCAAAAGAAAAAGAAAAGTTTTTTTTTCTTTCAAACATGACTATTACAATACATTGGTGTGTGGGAAATAAACACACACATGCAGATACAGATATGGCACCAAGCAACAGTAAAACAGATGCTGAAGTGCCACTGATTATCACATGATTATGTCCCACATTTTCTGTGAGGCTAAGAATTGGTAGTTTGAAGATCATAGCCGTAACTGTACCAATATCACAACAACACCAGTAGGATCAAAAGACTATGACTGCAGAGTGTAAAATCTTTAATAATCCTGTGTGACCTTTAATTTCATACTGGTTGTGATTAACATCTGATATTGTGATGAGTGGGCATTATTATGTACTATTGCATAGTTTTGTTTCTCCTGTTTTTCATGATGAAACTGCCTCATTTAATCTAACACTGATCTTATTTCAGCACAAAGTTGTTCAACAAATGTACCAAACTTGTCTACAAAACAAAATCAGACACAAATACACTGAAGGTGGGACAACAAACTGTACTGCACAAGAAATATGATCACTAGACCAATATTCAAAGCTTGCAGATGTAAATGTGAATAAAACACCACTTCTTTCGTGTTAATCTAGTAAGGGCACAGGTACAGTATATATACTATATATGCATTATACAGTACATATGTATATGTGAAGGCTGTGTATAATGGTACTGTACCTTAAATACAGTACATACAGTACTGTAACTTTTGTTACCATCTTACCTTGGAGATTGGTTGTTGAAGCCTTCTGTGAACCAGGTTCATTGAGCAGCACTGCCAGCACTGTTACTGATTAGTATTTTGGAGAGTTCTCATTTACTCTGATTTCATAATGAGGCCAACCTGAAGCACTGGGCAGAAAATAGCAAAATGTTGTTTTGTGTAGGAGAGTAGGGAGAGGGAGGGCCAGGTGGAGCAGAGTGAACTGATTCCATGTCTAATGCAAGCAGTAGCTGAAGCATATTATATCTTTGATTACAATAATCTACATTTATAACTGCAACCTGCTTTAAAAATGTATATTCGATGATAACCTGCCACTGATGCACCATCAAATGTCTTTAGATACTGGTTCACTACTCAACTATTCAATTAGCATATGTAATTGAATTTTGAAGGGGCAAACAAAAACAAAGGTACCACTGTACTTGTGCTTAAGGCCAATTCATATGTTCCATTTGTCTTCCAGCAGATCTGTACTTGTACTACAGACACATACTCAGTTCTATTGATGCTACAGTTGGAGGTGCATATACATGACAGCAAACCTGCACAGCAGCTACAGCAACAGCAACACCTTTATTGTATTTGACAAAAAAATGTAAAAAAGTGATAAACATAAAATAATATGCTTACCTGCTTCACAAGAACAGTGTCAAGGATGTTCAAATAAACATTATATACCTTCATTGTATGAAACAAGCCAGTTTACTTTTCTGATACATGCTCAGTGGGGGCCCTGGCTCTGCGGACAGCAGAGATACAAATTTTTGAGATGGACATGGATGTTACAGACTAGGGAAATGAGGGAATTATGTTAAGGATACGACAGCAAACACAAGGAAAGTATAAATAGGGTTTAGTGAGTACAATCTAAGATCTAGCTGTCATCATAAATATACATGTTCACAACACACACACTTAGTCATACACGCACACAAACACCTACTCACCACATAAGCAAGGTTAATACACCTTGCTTATACTTATGCTCTTGTACTGAATATACAGGGCATGCTTATACATGGAAAAACTATTCATTAGCTCTGGCACCTCAACACTGTGTTACTGTGCCGTGAATAAACTCCTCTTACTGCAGCAGAAGATCTGATCGTTTTCAGATAGGCTTTCAGCTCTGCCACTTTGTATGTTATGATGTTTCAGTCATGTTCAAAGAGTGCCTCTATTGGAGATATTCTCAAAAAATGCAGATGACGTGTCTGACAACTTCCAATTTCCTTTAAAAGGTACATCTATTTATAAAACTTGCAGGCACTTTCTCCTTGGCACTTTAGACACAGCCTCTATTTCTCTGATGGATTGGCTGTCATATTCCAACAACGCAGTTCTTCTTTCACTTTATAGACATCTCTGTGCTCCTGACTGTGCGCTGCAAAGTGTAGTTTTTCCTCTCTTATCTTATCCCTGCTGTTTCTGCCTTAACACAAAAACATATAGGTGAATGTGAATAATCATGACTTTTAAAGGCTTGAAGCCTGATATGATGAAGTAGAGAATTATTTTGTTTTGTTTTTGTTTTGATTCTTGTTGATTCAGTTCAAATTAGTTGCTGAAGTGGCCCAATCCAATCTTTTTGCTCCCTGATCTGGAACACATTTATATGTTGTAGATTTGATTAATCTCCAAACTCTAGAAATGTGACCGCTGTCAGAATTCTTGTGTTTCTTTTTTAATGTCTGACATCCATGTGCATGTGAATTTTGCCAGTCGTCATAAAGTCAGCATCAGCACCTGAGTAAACTCAAAGGAGACTAACAGCAGCAACAGAAGTGAATTGAGAGTGGTTAAAGACTGATTGGCAGCCTGGCGACCAAGTGACTGAAGCTGACTGTATGTCACCTGGGGCAATGTCTTCTCTCTCCTGTAGTTGTGTTTCTTCCTCTCTGTCTCCCTGTCTCTGTAACTTTCTGCAGGTATCCTTGGCCTCAGAGCTCTACTTTTCTGTTGTGCAGTTACTGGCCCACCCACGTCAAAATCAGGAGAAAACACAGCCACATGATCATCATCCAAATGTATCTACTGTATATTGAGTCATTTTTGGTCCCCAACCAGCAATGCATCAGTCTTTGGAAGGTAGCTGTAGATGAGATTTGTTTGTGGAGATAAGAAGTTAGCTCAGGTAAGTACAGAAACTGGCAGATTTGAATATTTGCAACAGGCTTGCTTGATTAATGATGTTAGTAGTGGTGATTCAGCAGGTGAGTATGGGACAGGTTAAAGATGATCTTCAGAGGGGAAATGTTGGCAGAGGGGAAAATAGCTGCCAACGTAGCAGCTTCCACATATGTTCGGGGAAGGTAAGTACTGATACAGGACACGCAAAGCACAAGCACAACAAAAATCTAAAATCCAAATAAAAAGGTTTAAATCCAAACCACAATCAAAATCAAGGGAAACAGGCAGTCAGAATTTTTAAGGCAATCAGGAAATCAGGACATCAGAGTAAGAGCCAGAGAGTATACAAACTTACAGGCAAGGGTTTAGGTGAGAAGATCAAAGTCCAGAGCAGAAGCAGTGGGTCAGGTTTTCAGGTAATCAGTCAGAGATATCACTGGAGAGTCTCCTGAAAGTATCAGAGCAGACAGTCTGGCGGATGAAAGCTAGAGTGGATGCTTATAAAGAACAGGACACGTATGAGATTAATCATCCTGATAACCAAAGCAGGGTAAAACACACATCAATGTGTGAAGTGGAGTGGACTGGAAATTGAGTCAAACTGTCACAATAAGAGTATTAAACCAGAAGTCAGGCTGTGATTGTGAGATGTTATTTGTGATTAACTAAACTAGACAGTATTTGTGCTTTTTCTTTTTTTTTTTCTTCTGCTAGTTGATTTAGTCCTGAAGCCCTCAGCATAGATTCCACCAATGGTAAAATAAACAATGATAAAATACAGTTTGGTGTCAAAAAAACAAAACAGATATATAGTAATTTAAGATAATAATGGTAGGGGAGAAGGGTCTAGGTTTAAGGTAAAGGTAAGAATTAGGACATATAAGATAAAAATATTTTTATGAAAATATAACATTTAACAAAAACATATGACAAGAAAGAGTTTTCAGGTCTTTGAAACTGACACATTTCTGCAAGAATTGGTAATAGAATCCCAGTAAATCTTTTGTATTATAACCTTCACCCTACTTTGGTCTAAAGTGTGACTTCACTGCAGTTCTGTAGATTTTCTATGAAGTTAAACTCATTTCTGTCTCTTTCACTCATCCAATTTCTTTCCTTCCTCCACCCACTTCCTCCAAGTTAGCTCCTTGTTGAACACCAGTCTTCATCTCATCTCATCTCATCTCATCTCATTTGTTTTTATCCAAAAACCAGCTTGAAGGAAACCAGCTTGGGGCGGCATGATAGCTCAGTGGGTAGAGCAGTCGTCTTCCAACCCAAGGCTCAGCGACTCAATTCTCAGTCCCCCCAAAGCTAAATGTTTCGTGTCCTTGCACAAGACACTGAAACCCCATATTAGCACTGACACAGGTCTAGCAGCTGTCCAAACAACAATTTCCCCAAGGGGATCAATAAAGTATTTATTATTATTGAAAAACACTGGAATATTCCTTGAACATAAAGAATAGAGGTTGTGGTTGAAACAGAGCATAGTAACAGTGCATTGTGCGTGTGTATATGTGTGTGAGTGTCTGTGTTTTTGGCCTTGTGTAAATCTGACCTAATGGACATTGTCTTCCTGGTAAATCTGGTCCCTCCTCTGCGTGTGAGCAGCAGCTTATCAGCTCCAACCAGAGTTGCCCTCACTCTGAACCACCTTCATCGCCTGAGAGGAAAATAAATTGCACCCAAGCAGTTAACAAGAGTAAAAAATATATTGCAACGGAGTCTCACACAACCACTACAAATACTGCGTAGAAAAGGAGATGGTGTGTGTGTGTATGCACGCATATCTGTGTGTGTGTGTGTGTATGTATTTACAGGAACTCACTGGTGAGACATCTCCCAGTATCAGACAGGGGTGTGACTTGGTTCTCATGATGAACAGCTGAGGTGGTTCTCGCCCTCCTCCAAGAAGCCAAACAAACATTTACTTCTTTACACTGCCAGTGTCAGAGGTGCATATTAAATTCCTGACAACACTGTGGCGATGTAAATGGAAGGTAATTACATACTGAATATTCTTTTTCTCCATTCAGCTCCTAGAAGGGAATCCATCTGTTGCGCTCTCAGACTGTTTGTAGAAATCATGTTTCCTGAAGCTCTCAAACACAACCATTTACATCAATATCAAAACAGGTAGAGCAGAACAGGATATCTGCGCCATGGTAAATTAACTTCTGGCAAAGCTGCATGTGAGGAGGATGTCCTAATATATGGTGCTCTAAAGGGGAAATACTCAGTTCTTTTTACAAATATGACTTAATAGAAAAGTTAATTGGTGACACTAAATTGTCCGTAGGTGTGAATGTGAGTGTTCATGGTTGTTTGTCTCTGTGTGTCTTTGTGTGCCCTGCGATGGATTGGCGACCTATCCAGGGTGTACCCCGCCTCTCGCCCGAAGACAGCTGGGATAGGCTCCAGCACCCCCCGCGACCCTTACAAGGACAAGCGGTTAAGAAAATGGATGGATGGATGGATGGACTTAATAGAAATGTATTGTGCTAGGCAACAGTAAATGTTCAGAGAACTGACCATTGACATGGTGCTTTTCTGTTATGGGTTTTATGAGAATTAGCAGAAGAGGAGAATGAAAATATGACATATGCCAAAGAGAGAATTTTATCTTTCCAACAAACAAAAAAAATGACTAGGTGTTTTTGTTTACAATAGGTTTGCAGTTCAGTTCAACAGTTCTTAGATCAGAGTTTTTACATTCGCGATGGTAACAGCATCATCTGAATACTTCTTCTTTTGACTTCTCCCTTTAGGGGTTGCCACAGCGCATCATCTGCCTCCATCTCACCCTATCCCTAGCATCCTGCTCTGTCACACCGACTTTCTGCATGTCCTCCTTTAGTACATCCATGAACCTCCTCTGAGGTCTTTCTCTTTTCCTCCTGCCTGGCAGCTCCATACTCAACATCTTTTGTCCCATATATTCACTGTCCCTCCTCTGCACATGTCCAGACCATCTCAATCTTGCTTCTCTAACTTTGTCTCCAAACTGTTCAACATGAGCTGTCCCTCTGATGTACACATTTCTAATTCTGTCCTTCCTGGTCACTCCTGGTCACTCCCAATGAAAATCTTAACATCTTCAGCTCTGCTACCTCCAACTTGGCCTCCTGTATCTTTGTTAGGGCCACTATCATAGATCATAGTAGGTCTCACTACCACTTTGTAAATCCTGTGAATACAAGTATTACAAATATAAGTATTTATGAAGCTGCTGTCAGTAGCTTGAAAAGTAGTAACATCTAGTAATGAAGTTCTTAGATTCACATAGGTTTAGCTAGAATTCATTTTTTGTACATATGTAAACCTCTATGTCATGATGTCTGGATATGCTAGATATGATATTGGTATTGGTAGAGATATTAACTATCTCTGCTCTTCTCACTGTTGATTACCTGGATCAGAGGTGTTCAGCCAATCACAAGCTGTAAGTGCAGGGATGACTGGAAAACAAGCAGGTCTGCGGCTCTCTAGGACCAGGGTTGCCTATCCAGTGGTTTATACTGTCTAACACTAATTTATAATATCTGTAGATATTGTCTTTTTAGCAACAGTTATCAAGTGACCAGCTTGGTAACGTAATACAAGTTAATGGCTTTTGGAGCTGATGGTGTATTTTTTCACTTTAGAAATTGACACTAGCTTTCCCCTGTTTCCAGCTTTAGAGCCAAGGGAAGTTCAAGCATCTTCACTGTTTCTAACATTTTTTCCACATTTCCTTTAACGTCATGGTTTGATGGGAGTTTATTTAATATAAAGCTATACTAAGTTCTTGTCATTTATTACTTATCGTCACATTCAAAAACATGTGTGTTGGTATCTTCATCCTCCTGGGAAGAACCCTGAGAACACTGTTACAGTTAGTGAGTTGTTTTCCTCTTATTTGTAATGAAGTTTGAATCATATTACTTCACTCTAGTATTTTCATGGTCATGTGGAATGCCTACTATAAGCTTAAACTGAAATTTCTGTAGTATTGCTTATCACTTGGAAGGAGGAATTGTCAGTACTCAGACTGCAGTGATACACTGTTCACTGTCAGTTCACTGCTTACGCTGGTATGAGGGCTGCTCCATCTGCTTGGAATTTACTATACCCGACACTCAATTATGGAAATTAGTCAGTGGTTAGTCTAAATGGCTCAAAACATAAGGTAAAGAATATTTTAAAGACTTGAGGGAAAAGCATTTGTTCCTAATGTATATTTTTTCAGGAGTCAGAATATATAATTTTCAGTGGAAAGAAATGTAAAAAATTGAACATGTAAAAAATGTTTTAAAGAGCAGACTAATGTTTATAAATACTGAGTGTATTTTAACGTGCAACAGTCCAGAACCTCTGTCCTCTTGTAGGTGTTTCAGAAGCCTAATTTGCCTAAAATGTGCATTAACCTGATATTTGAATAATCATATTAGATTTAATGTATGAGTGTGACATCACAATGGGCATTGATTACACTAACTGCTCACTCTGAAGATAGAAACTCAGCACGGGAGGTAACCCACTGTCATGCTGATCCACCCCAAAGCTTCTTTTTCTCATTCTCTACAATATCAGCCTTTCAAAATATTGTCAGATTTCCCAGCCCTGACTCCTAAAAATTACGTTCGTATTCAACTAAACTGCAATCCTGATTACGTTTTTGTAGAGAACGTAATTGCGACCCGATTACATCTTCAGAATCAGCTTCCTTCTATGTGCGAGCAAGTATGCTCGCACATATAAGGAATTTGCTTTTGGTCTTTTGTGGCTCTTCTAGGACAAGACAGTACAAAGAATAGGTTACAGACAACAGCTACAGGGTTGGTTGTGAAAACAGTAAGTTATAGACAATAAATTATAGACAGTGTGTGTGTGTGTGTGTGTGAAGCAGATACAGAAACAGTTTACAGTGATCATCAGGTGCAGTATGTTGGATTGTAGTGTGTAGTTTTGTTCATATAGCAGCAACAGTCAGTTGTTGATCAGTGTTATGGTCTGAGGGAAGAAACTGTTCTTCTGTTTGGTAATTCTAGCAAACAGAGATCTGTAGCCTCTACCAGAGGGAGAAGATGGAAGAGCATTTGTCCAGGGTGGGAGGGGTCTGTGCTGATTTTTTCTGCCCGCTTTTTGACTCTAGACGTGTACAGGTCCTGAAGAGAGGGCAGAGGTGCACCAATGATCTTCTCTGCAGTTCTGACTGTGCGCCGCAGTCTATGCTTGTCCTGTGCCATGGCTGATCCAAACCAGACTGTGATGGAGGAGCACAGGATGGACTCAAAGTTTCAGCCACTGACACAGGGGAGCAGAGTATGTTGAGGGGGGGACCATAGTGCCAGCCATTCAACCTCCTGTCAGTATGCAGACTCATCACCACTCCGGATGAGACCAATCACGGTGGTCTGTGGAGGTGAAGTCATTGGTGTACAGGGAGAAGAGTAGAGTGGAGAGGACACAGCCTTGTGGGGCACCAGTTCTGATGTGGCGTGTATGAGATATTACTGTCCTCATCTTCACCTGTTGTGACCTGTTGGTCAGGAAGTTGTAGATCCACTGACAGGTGGAGGGAGGAACAGAGTTCCCAGGGAGAGTTTGGAAGACAGTGTCTCAGGGATAATGGTGTTGAAAGCAGATGAGAAGTCCACAAACAGAACTCTGGCATATGTACATGGGCAGTCAAGATGTTCCAGGATGTAATGTAATCCAATGTTGACCGCATCCTACCCAGGCCTGCCTGCCCTGTAGGCGAACTGCAGGGGGTCCAGCAGAGGGCCTGTGATTTCTGTTAACATAATGATAATATGTTCACAGTTAACATATTTTTGTCTGCCAAAATATCCGGTTTTCTGTCGGCTAAAATATCCAATGTTACATTTCAACATCCAGACATGTGAGTGCAGCATTATTAAAGTGTTTTATGGTTGGAATCAGACATCACAGTAGTGGGTTAGGGTCAGAGAAACTGGGGGCTGGTTAATGGATAAAATGTAACTTCACACAGTCACTTCACACACACAACGTTACATTAAACGTCTACATTAAAAATGAAACCAAAACTCAATGTTTTTTCTAACCTTAACCTCAGTACTTTCCTTACCTAAACCCAACCTCACAAAGGACTTTGGTGTTGAACTTGGGTCTCTGGCATCTCAGTCCTGCATAGTAAACACCCTCCACCCACTCTAACCAACCAACCAACCAACCAACCAACCACCTCTTTGCAAATTGCTTCACGTTAATAAATGTAGCACGTCATTCATTCAATTCAAAATACGTTTCAGTACAACGTGACAATTATGTTCTCAACAAAAACGTAATCGGGATTGCAGTTTAGTTGTATATGAACATAATTTTTAGGACACAGGGTTGCCAGCTAGGTTTGGATTACGAAAAGAAACTATTTGCACAAGAGTCATTGTGGTAATAATATTAACTAGTTGTGAAATTCAAGGATTCACTTACTTTTCACACCAGCACCATGAACGTGTACTGGGTGTGTTACCTCAGTAAGTGAGTGAAAAAACAAAAAATAGAAAGTTAATAGTTAATAGATCATGTTGTTAGCTTAACCGCACAGTAACATGTCTTTTCATAAACAATATTGTGGATGATGTGCTCAGTGATGCATTCTGGCTATCAGAGCCAACCCAAGGCATAAGCGAACTAAGCGCCTGCTTATGGCCCCTGTCACCACTAGGGGGCCCCCAAGAGCAAATAACTTCAATATTATTAAATTATGATTTCATTAATTTTTCTTTTTTTTTTTCATATGTGAGTGTTGATTGAGCTATTATCAAAGGTATATCATTGGACAAAACACAGTCTGATGTAAACAGAGCACTGAGGTGTAGTGATTGTAGTGATTCTGCCTCAGAGCTCTGCTGGTAACGTGTGTAACCAGGCTGCAGTGCACAGTGCGCATCCAAAGAGCAGGTTGTAGACAAAACAGTGTCACAAAAAGGGACAAATCCTTCAGGGGCAGAGAAAAGAAAGAGGAAAAAGGAGGAAGAGGAGAAAAACTGCATGATAAAGCTAAGTTTCCTCAAGTTAGGAAAGTTAGCTGGTGTAGCCTATAATAACAAGTTAGCAGCTAGTTAATAACTAGTAGCTAAGCTTAGATAGTTTACTATTTACTCAAGCTAACGAACAGCTTATTTTTGTTTGTGTAATACTGAGATTTAAATTTGATTCCTTGCTCAGTATATTTACTATCTGGACACAGAGTTGGGGGAGGGGTCCACGGCAGCACCCACTACTCCTTGAGAAGAATAAGAATGATATGTGCTTTTACGTCTTTGTCCCCATGAGGCTCCAATAACACCAGAAAAAGTTGCTAGAAGGGTCTGACAAGTCAATGCCAACACACACTGGCGCAAATTTTTTCGAATCATTAGTTTGTGTATTATTTCCACTCTACAGAAAGGTGATAAGCTTATATTAAAGTAATTAAACCATGTATTAATATGCTTTTTGTACATTTTCCTCATTATTAATTCCTAATATTAAATAACATATTTTTACAGTCTGCTCTTGTTATTAATATCTCACGCAAAATAAGAGGAAGCCTCAGAGCCTCCTTCATAAAAATATAAATACAGTCAATCCTTATCTGCACACAGGACAACATCTGAACATCAACCTTTCTCCACATTTGAGCAACGATTTTGATCCATAAACCAAAGAGAACAGAATACATGATTGGCTTTGGAAAGAGCTGCATTCACCTAAATCACAGAACACCTTTCTGTATGTTGATCATTCACTTGTTCTACGCTTTTAGAATAGAATAGAATAGAATAGAATAGAATAGACTTTATTGTCAATGTACAGAGAGTACAATGAAATTGTGAGTGCTCCACCCAGCAGCGGTGAATTTACAAAAAGAGGATGTGTTAATAGATAGAAATAAAAGAACAGGAAGAAAAACTTCTTACTTTACTTCTGTTACAAACTGAGATTACAGAGTCTGCAGAGTATTAATAAATGAGACTCACCGATTGTCTCCTAATTCCAGCGGAATCTGAGTTGTTTCAGAACATTTATGAGACACTAAACTTTAGTTTGTAGCTTCCAGCTGTATGTAGAATAATTTCCTGAGAATTTGTAAAAGGATCCATGTAAAACATCTCCATGGTGAGAACTTCTGTGCGCATTTCTGCAGGTGTCAACATCTGTAACTTCATTAATTATTCATGATTAGTCAGGATTGGTCAGAACAGTAAATGATATTGTTTGCTGTCCTCATGTGCTGTGTGAGGGATGTCTGCATATTTACATTTACATAATAACTACTGCAAAACACAAACAGATTTCATTAATGAGAAAAGTAGTGAAAGTACGTTGGCCGGGGAGTTTCAGTACAAAAAGCAAATACTGGTTTGATGCGCGTCAACACAGGGTGAATAGAACATTTTCTAATCCCAGAAAGCTGTGTCAGTTCCAGTGGTGGCCCGTCAATAGGGGGCGCACCTGGCTTACATGAAGAAGAAAATAAAATAAAATATTAATTAATCATATTAATAATAATAACTTAATAATTTTAGAAAAACATTAAAATTTAAATAACCGATCTATACATTATGCAGTCTGTGAGTACTGTGTATAATCTGCATTCAAGTGTAGTTTAAAAATGTTTTCTCACTCATTTAATACTGTCTTTCTTGCAGATTTTCATTTATTTTCATACACAGAACATAGTAATGAGTAATAAAGTTCTTTATGTAGTTATAATTCATATAATTGCTGTTACAGTTTATTTTAAACCAAAAATAATAAAGCAGTTGACGTGTTTACAGTGAATGCATTTCAGGTTGGTTTATTTTTCTTTTAGTGGAGCTATGACATTCAGTATCCCAGTTAGTACTATATCACTTACGTGGAAATCAACCCTGGGCAATACTAGCTGAGTTTACCACCATTTCAGATTAAAAACCATAGCTGGTTGAAAACATGCCATGTAAACAACACTGCTGCAACTGTAAGGTTTTGTGTACTGCTTGTTGTATGTATTGCTAATATAGGTTTACGGTAGGTGTGTGAATGATCATTAATCAGTATTATTAACAGTAATAGAGGGCCCCAAAATTATAATTTTGGTTAGGGCCCCATGGAGGCTAGGGCCGGTCCTGCTGGCTATCAACAGTCTTCATTGGAACTACTTCCTACTTAAGCAATCTCATAAGCTGGACAAATAGAAGAAACATTTGCATGGCTGGGTACCACCTGGAGTAAGGGAGAAAGTGTATTAGTTTCATATTGTATTTAAAGCTACATCATTTTTTTGTTTGTGTGGAGGGTACACTTCACATTCATTTCACAGATACTGCTAATATGTTAGTGAGCAGTTGTCTATTTTCAAATCTAAAACAGAAGAAGAAACATTAGTGTTCAATACAAATAGTGCTTACAGTAAGTTTTGCCTGCTGCTGAGAAAACAGTACGAGGAATACCTTTCACATCGCACATCATTATTTTTCACAGAAAAGTACTGATTAGTGCTGTTTGAAATAAGATCTTTGCTGCTTCTGAGTCTTTCTGCTTCATTATTATTAGAACAGTAATTATTGTAATACAAATTATAATATATTGTTTAGTAAAGACATATTTTCTATCAATATTTTGTGACACATGCCACCGTACAATGTACATTACAACCACGTGTTGGTTCCCAGTGTGTGTCGGCTAGTTGAAATGTATGGTAATGATGCCCTAGGAGTTCATTTATTGAATTGCTGTTCAGTAGCACCCAGTTCAGGAAATTCAATAGAGGTCCCCTCTCTTACAAATAACACTTCATTCAGTATTGTGATTGCTCTTTTATGAAGCGGAGGAACACTGTTTATATCTGTGACAGTCATTCACTGTTCAAACAGCATTTTTCTCACAGAGAGCACACGTTTTCCTGCTGCCAGACACGACACATTTGTAGCACACACCTTCAGACCACTCCAACACACAACGCTGAGTGTCAAAGTGCGCTGCGGCTATGTTCATATTCATTTCCTCCTGATTATGTATTTCTTGTGTCTGTGATTACTCCCAGACAGCGCGCTGGGCTGCTCATTTCAGAATGCATCATAAACAATTTACACGTCATTAGTTTTGTTTTGATCATATTTGTTTGATGAAATGTCTCACTGCATGGTGAGTGCTGGGCTTATTTAGCCCATTTAGAGGCCCTTGGAACATCATGCAGGGTCTGTTGTGTTGCATTGTGTGATTAATTGTCATGGCTCTGTGCAAAACTTTGAATGAGACTAACTAAGAGAGGGGAAAGTGTATTGTGTGTTTAGTAAACTGAGAATGTGAGTGCTGCCTATGTTGATTGGTTTATTAATCCCTGCCAGTAAGAGGATCAGCAGTGTGTCATCAGATGCTAATTCAGGTAATTTAATAGATTTACTCTGTCATCCAACTGAAAATGTTCTACAGAGGATATGCATCTATTGTACCACTGGTAACAGGGTAATAGTGCATTGTGTGTGTTGTGTGTGTATTTACATGTGATATGTCCCATTCAGTGTCCTGCAGATGGCAGTAGCACTAACTGCAAAGAAAGGCTGTTGTACGCCAGAGCAAATAAAAAGTACATTTGACATAAACACAGCATGAGCACACAGAGTAGTTTGGGTTATTTCACATTGGAGATTTATTTCTCTTTTATGTGTGTTCAACTCACTGGCTTTTAACTGGTAATATTCAAGTCAGGATTACAAAAATACTGAGGTAACTCACCAACCTTCCCCAGTTTAGCCTCCACACACCTGAAATAAATTGACCAGACAACCACAAAACTGTAGTTTTTTCACAGTGGTGCATTTAATTCACCAAAGGATGCAATTACATTTGGTGCAGATTGAATCCCCTCAGTTATTCTGTAAATTAGTTGTTACAAGAGGTATCAAAATATCATTAAGGTGATGATAAAGAATGCATTTCACTTACATAAATTACATTGAACTCCTGTCAACTGATGTGCTTTTATGTTGTTCTGCTGCTGTTCTTCTCCAATTGTTCTTCTTTAGACAGCACCTCTTGCAACAGTTCTAGTGATTTGCTAATGATTTGCATATATACAGTATATTATAATATGTTAAACAGCTTTTTATGAGCCTCTAAGTAAAAATGTAAATGTGTGAAAACTTGAGTCCAGTTTTCTATATTTGCAGAGAGGACAGCCTTAAGCAGATTCCAACATGGAAATGGTGGAAGTGGTCGTGGTGCCAGCTGCTGCTGATGACTTGCCCACAATCAGTTAATTGGCAGGTTGAGTAAAGCTGGGTGTTGGCACCAGGTTCAGCCTCAGCTATGTTTTCTCTCTGTTGACTGTTACACAGCTCTTCCAAAGGAAGTTGTTGCCCTGGTTTCTCTGTACTGGCAACACATTGGAAAACATGCAAGGGAAGTCACTGTTCCCCTCTTTGATTCACTGTGACATGAAAAATACTGATGATGATTAAAGTCAAATCACACAGGCATGGCGGCTGTTTTCTCTAACTTTAGTTTTATGTTACTTGTGACATCATCATTTGTTTCAAGATTAAATTTTTCCATCTGTATGACAGTTACATGACATCCACTTTGCTCCAAAGTGAAATGAAATGTGAGGATAATACTGTCCTGTGTTCATCATTAAATGTAGTTATAGGAGCAATTCTCACGGTTGCCAATTGCAAGACAGCTCTAGACTGTGGCTGCTGGTGTTATTAATAACCAGTGTAATGAGCACACTGAGAGAACTGTTATCTGGCTTTGAAATGCATTTGAGATGGTGGTGTGGTAGAAAAAAGTAATGTCCACGATTAAAGCAGTACTCAATTGGCTCCTAGGCTGCTGCTGTGTTACAGCAAAAAACTGAACAGGCTGAACTGATCTGTTAAAGCTGTTAAAGTTATTTGTACTTTTGGATTTTTGATGTCTTTTCATGTTAGTCGACCTAATATTTGTTACAGTTTTTGTGGATATGACACAATTATCAACTGATCCTATGTCTGACAACATTACAGTATGCACAAAGTTTTCCATATAAGATAAAAACAAATCCTGTCATTGAGCTTATATGGGATGACTTGCTTACCATTTTAATCAGCAATAAAGGTCAATATAACTGACAAAAAGAACTCCATTTGCACAATTGTCAGTACACAAAATTAAAGGGAATTAAACTAGGAGACAGGTTTGGTTTAACTGTTACAATTTAAATGTTGCATGTATGCAACTAAACCATAAACCTGATCATGTTTTTGTAAGAAACATAAAACACTGAATGGATGTTGCACTGTCCTGATATATTTTTTGAATGAGTGAGGTGCTACATTTATTTATAGAAAGTGAGCTGACGTCTTTTGGAACTTTAACCCTGTTCTGTTAATAGTAATGTGTACCACAATATGCAGTGTATAATATATATTTCAAAATTATATTTCTGGTTTCATTTTAATTGTGTAGAAACATAATTTTTGATGCTGCTTCTGAAGTAATTATCTTACACAGTGTAATTTTATACCACTGGAGGCACCAAAGTTAGAAATATTCTAGTTGTATACATAATAGTGTTAAGGTACATTATTTATAATTCATTATATCACACATAATCTCAAGTACTATTACTTTAAAGGTGACTTTCTCAACAGTTTACCTCAGATACTTCCATTTTACTTTCTGGTAACATGGAACACAATCAAAACTCAATCAGAAAAAAATCACCGCATATACATAGTGTTAGCTAAGTTGCATTGATCCTGGCAATGTTTGGACGTGTCCTTTGGAGGGACAATTTGTGATTTGCAGAGAGAGGCTGGAGCACAAACAGATACCACACAAGCAAAATGAGCTGCCAGTGGCAGGGCTTTTCAAACTGAGGGATTATGTATGACTCTTCAGCTTCTACCATCACTGTCCCTGACTGTCATCATCACTATGCACCGAAAAGTTTTTTTCACCAAAGCTAAATCGGCTTCATTAATTTTATTATCTCTTGTACAGCAATTATTCTGTTATCTGGCTCACTTTCTTTTAATGGCTTTGCTGGAAAATCCCCTGCCATTGGTTTCCTTAGTCTTTAGAATGTCTACTTTGTTTTTTACATTTTTTTTTTTTTAATAACAGTCTAAGTCCATAAGTTTAATTTTTTAAACAGCCTACATGTTGGGATTGTGTTTGTTAAAAACATGCTAGCAAATATATCCATCAATCCATCAATTTAATAACATTAAATGTATAACCCTGTCTCCCAAAAATTACTTTCATATACAACTAAACTGCATTCCAGATTATGTTTTTCTACAGAACGTATTTGCGACCCGATTACATTTTTATAGAACGTAATTGTTACATTGGACTGAAACGTATTTTTGTGAATAAACGACTGGCGCGCTACATTTTCTAAAGTGAAGGAAGGGAGGTGATTGGGGAGGGGTACGGGCGTACACTGTGCGGGGTTGACATGCAAGAGGCCCGAGTTCGATACCTTAGGGGGACTAAGGTATCAAACTGAGGTTGGGTTTAGGCAAGAAAAGTACTGAAGTTAGGGTTAGAAAAAGGATTGTGTTTAGGTGTAATTTCTAATGCAGACGTTGTGTTTGTGAAGCGACTGTGTGAAGTTAAATTTTTATGTAAAAAAAATGTTTCATCAGCCCACAATCTTTCCCTGACACTAACCCACTGCAGTGACGCCTGACCTGAACCACACTTTAAAACACTTTAACATCGCTATACTTACCCGCCTGGATGTTGAAATGCGTTACCTGTGAACATATGATCATTATGTTAACAGAAAACATAACGTCTCAATTACGTTCTCCACAAAAATGTAATCGGGAATGCAGTTTAGTTGTATACGAACGTAATTTTTGGGAGACAAGGTTGAAACGTAATACATAATATCTAAAAATATATAGTTTCATAACTCCTCTTGCTTGGTGCAACATTGATCTTCAACTGCATAGAGAAGTCTATGCAGTTGAAGTTAGTATTGTGCCAGAAGATAATACAATGGTGCAGTACAATCATTAGTTTATTCACTAGTAGTTTAAGAACCGATGATAACAACAGCATTATGCAGGCACTGACATCCTGTCAAAATACAAGAAGAAAGATGGACAGCTGCAGCTGAACTTAGTCTGAATTAACGCTAAAATACCCAACATCACTTTTCTTTCTTTGACTTGAGGCAGGGGTGTCGAAACTTTTTTTAACGAGGGCCAGATTTGATAATGTGAAGCGTCCCAGGCATGTCCTCAGACATTTTTATAGTAGGATTTACATACATATGCACTGTTTTATAAAAAAAAAAATGTAATTGCCACAATTATCATTTGAAATGGTTTTTGTAACCAAATCTAAGCCTCGCAGGAGTGAACAAATGAACAACTATTTTTTCACGCCATCTCAGTGTTAGTGTGCAGAAAATTAAATAATATATCCCTCTATCCCAACTGAGATACAAACCCGGACCTCTGATGTAAGGGCGCAAAGCCCTACCAGCTAAGCTAAAGGAGATTATACGCTATATGTGATATGTTGTGTATGTGTGATTGTATGTGGTGGGCCAAAATGCCAGGGCCGTTTTTGTTTTTTGGGTTTTTTTTTTTTTATCCCAGTCTGCCCCAGGCCATAAATAATACATTTTTAAAATCGAAGATGGACATGCCTGACTTAAGAAACAGTAAAGTAAAGTTAAGCAATTAACAGTCACTGACTCACGGTTTCAGACTATGAAGTGATTCTCTGACTGCTTTGCCCTGTTGAACAAATCTGCTGAGGAACATGTAGCTTCCTCCTAGGTCCTAATACCCGCCTCCTACATACAGCAGCTTAAACAACCAGTACGATTATTTTAATCAAATAATAACTAGACTTATTATTTATTTAAATTCATAGTCTTGCTTCTATTTGTTGAGTGCATACCTGCGCTCAGTGATATCTTGTATGAAATATACAGTATGTCACAAAAGTGAGTACACCCCTCATATTTTTGTAAATATTTTATTATATCTTTTCATTGGAACACTGACGATATAACACTTTGACACAACGTAAAGTAGTCAGTCTACAGCTTGTATAATAGTGTAAATTTGCTGTCCCCTCAAAATAACTCAAAACACAGCCATTAATGTCTAAACCACTAGCAACAAAACAACAACAAAACAACAAAAATCTAATTGCAGTTGCAGTTTAGTTGCATACAAACATCATTTTCCGGAGACAGGGTTGGATATTTAAGCAGAAAGAAACCTGCTGTCTGAGCACATTTTAGTGATGTGTTCAGTATGAATGTAAGTGGTACTTTTAAAAAGTATTTACTTAACAGTCAACGTATAGGCATTATAAGCCAATTCAATTGCAATTAGATTCCATACAAAAATGTATTTGTGATTGCAGTTTAGTTGTATAGAAATGTAATTTGTAGGAAACGGTTGCGTTATGGTCATAAACTAGTACTAAGTACTACAATTCTAATTGCTGGACAAAAGTAACAGTTTTGCCCAGTAATGTGCATAAACAGTCAGGTAATTCTTTAAAGTATGACCTGTATCAAATTTAAGGCCCTGCTTTTAGATATGTCCTGAATTAAAATCTTTTTAAGGACTTTTTCTTCTATATTCTCTATTCTTTTAATATTTGTATTCATTTGTAATGCACTGACAATAATTATTAACTACATACATAGAACACAGTAGAGGTGAGAAAGAGGGACCAGCTGAACCATAAAAGTTTCTCCTCTCTGGAGCCTCTGGAGCCCCTTGAGAGTTAATCTGGTCCCGCTATTAGCAATATTTTATTATTAACCATGTACGTGTGTAGTATAGGATTAGACTATATTTCATATATTGTGTATAATGTTTGTGATTAATATCTAACCCTTCCCTGTATGATATATTCACCTGCATGTTTAGCAGCAGCTCCTTATCTCTGTTGAAGTCCTGAACCATGTTGATGTTGGCCTGATGCTCCTAGAAATTAATGCTAATCACACTGACCAACTATCACCAGCCCATCAGCTATTACTTTAAAGCCGGGATGTCTGCTCGGCAGGCTGAAGGTCTCTGCTCTAGTGTCTGATTTAGGAGATCAACACAAACAGCCCAGAGTCAATTATCAGGCTTAGCTAGGATATGAGCTAAAGTAGATGAGATGTCACCCATCATACAGGAAACAGACTGAAATAGAGAAAGCAGGAGAAGGGAGAAATATCAGGGAGAGAAACCTTGGAGGCCATTTCAATACTTTCCTCCAATTTATCTCCCTGGTCTCTCTTCCCTCCTTCCAAATGCCCACAGGTATGAACAGACTTCTGCTGAGCAGTTTTATTTTAATAATTCCTTCTGGAAGATCAGAGAAAAGGATTATGCCTGAGTGCTAATCAGTCTTTAGCAGCATTTTTTTTTATATTTTACTTCACTGGTTGTGTGTGAAAAGAATCAGGGAATAAAGACAGATTTAGTCACTGAAGTTACAAGTACATTCAACAAGGCATCAAGCAACTTTAAATTTACTGTGATATTGACAATTAACTATATGGTGCATAAAGTTATTCAAAAACTAATGACAACATAATTTGACTAATTTGTCAAAAGGTCTACTGCATCTAGCCTCTTTTATCTTCTTGTTTTGGTTTTCCATTTGGCATTTTCTTCTTTTTTCAACTTTTCAGAGTCAGAGTCTACTGTTTTTAGCAGAAACAGCATTCTGATAAAACCTATGTACAATACTTGTTTAGGAACATTTGGAATCCAAGAGACAGATATTGTGGAGTTGGTGAGAACCAAACCAGTGCTAAAAGAGAATGAATTTTGGAGATTGCCTCAAAATTAATCCTGTTGCTCTCAGTTTGGTGGCTGAATAAATAGATTATGGTTTACTAAAACACTTGCTAACAAGTATATACGATGATAGTTCTTCATGTGCTACATGAAGCATTTCAATTACAAAGGCATTGCTTAAAAAGACATGAGAAATGCAAAAAAGCTCAGAGACTGTCCTGAACATGAAGCTGAAATGGTCATGTCCAGGATGTCACATGGTACCGCCTCAACTCAACTCAGCTCTACTCACTTTGCTTTTAGTACCATGTATTTATTACTGCAAATATAGTGTATCAGGTCATCACAGTGCATGAAACTACTGTGAACTGCCCTGACACAATAGAAAACATTAAAGGAATGTCATTTTCGTTTCTTGGTATGTGGCTGTTTGTCAGAGCAAAGAGACAAGTTTAGTTTCAGAAGAGACTGAACATGTCAAAAAAAAAAAAAAGGCTGCTGAAAAAAAGACTTTAGGAAACTTCAGAGTTCAAAAAACAAGACAACTATGGTTGGGGTAGTAAAGCTTCTCTCTGATAAAACAGTAGTCAGCAGTGTTTTCAAGCACCTTTTGGTATCACCTCAGCTTGCATGATACCATAAAAAGTATCATGTACCATGTAAGAAAGGCGAGTAGAGTCAAGTTGAGTCAAGCTGGTACCATGGAGTGAAAAAACACTATTGTGTGGTTACATTAATGTACTAATACATACTAATACTTTATATACTAAACTCCTCAAATTATGTCTTGTTTTGTAATTTTCTTTATTCGCCTAAAAATAAGTGATCAGAATTAAAATGATGGTAGGTTGGTGTTATAAGAACTCATGATGTTGGAAGGAATTTAACCATGTACCATAACTGGAGCTGGGAAAAATATTGTGCCTTATCACAGCTGCTCACCCCAGTCTTACAGGGCACTGTGCTATTAGGATTAACAGGGAAAGGGGATGTTAACCCCTAGTA
Source organism: Ctenopoma kingsleyae (assembly GCA_032353495.1). Taxonomy (NCBI): domain Eukaryota; kingdom Metazoa; phylum Chordata; class Actinopteri; order Anabantiformes; family Anabantidae; genus Ctenopoma; species Ctenopoma kingsleyae. The sequence goes on along the minus strand of JAUBNQ010000003.1, from coordinate 19,629,561 downwards.
GACTATGGTCATGAATTCGCCTCAACCCACCTCCAGTCCTTACTGGAGGTGATTATTTTTTTGGTATTTCGGCCTTTAATCAATAGTTTAACAATGAAAGAGGCAGATAGGAAACATGGGGTGAAGAGAGGTCTTGACATGTAACAAAGGTCCCCAGCCCAGGAAACGAACCAGCAATGTTGCCTTTATGTGGCATGTGCACAAACCTCTAGGCTACTCTAGGCTAGTTTTTGATGCTGTTGTACAACAAAGTAATCTGTATTGCATGCAAGAAAATCCAAATAGTACCCTCAAATTGAAACGAAATTAATCGGAGCAGTTTATTGGCACTGTGTTGTACATTTCGGGGTTTTTGATTAATTATGTATTCCAAATAATGTGATGATGGAACAAGAATGATTATACAGAAAAATACTGTTATTCAGGGGTCCTTGTTATTCAATTTCAAAGTCCTGTTGAAGCAACAGCAGCATCAATAAAATAATCTACATAATTTGTTTAGTTAGTATTGTGCCTGATGTCGCTAATTTGCATCATAGTTAACATACTTACATTCAAATTAACAAATAATTTACCTTTTTATATAATTCTAAATAAATTCATGCAATAAGGGGTTAAATTAGTTTCTGCAGTTTGAATTATTTGTTATAGTCTCACATAAGTGAAACACATTTGTCAACTGAACATTTCAATCAATCAATAAGTTTATTTCACTCAGCAATTTTTCATTCATTTCAAACACTTAGTCAAAATGTGCAGTTAGCTGTACACTGAAGAGTGAAACACACAGGAAGCTGTGTAGGGACAGTCATTACCTTACAGGGAGAACTGTAGCTCACAGTCCTTTGTCAAAGAGTACCAAAAATTTCTGGGGAATTTAGTAATATGGAATACCTTTAGAACATTTATCCACATATTATCTTAATCAATTCAAGTGAAATCATACTTAGCACTATGTTTCGCCTGCTGGTTTTGGATCTGCTGGTGGTGGTTGCTGGAATGGTTACATTCTGCTCAGACTCTGCCCTGTGACCTGGTTCAAGGATGAAAACATCACTAGCAACATAATAAACATGATAATGTCAACAATACAAAAACACAATGTCCCCATTAACCACAAAGTCCTGGATGGATGTCTGCGTTCCATCAGTGTCCCATGTCAGTGATCTGAAGTCACTTGTGTGTGTGTGTTTTCCCTGGATACACACATGACGAATTGTTTGCCTGTACGGCTGAGGGCAGCGCTTGGCTCACACCCCCAACCTCCTTGGTCAATGCAGCTCTACTTTGCTATTATTATTGTGTGTGTTGTGGGTGATAATCTGCGTGCGCCTCTGGCACCTCTTAACAGTGGTTGGCATGCGTCCAAACAGCTCGTCTTTTGACCTTCAGTGCTCTGATGTGTTGGATGTGTTGGCCCTGGCATGGTCCTGTAAATCTCCTTTGTGAATCTCCTTTGTTTACAGCCTTTCCCTTCTATGGTCCTTGACAGACACCAAACTTCCTGGTTTCAAGTGGTTCCAGTGACTAGAATTGGCAGTGCAGCTCAACCTGTGTAGAAGATGAGAGAGAGAGAGACTACAAGATACACACAATACTGCATACAGAACTGTAGATGGAACCTTTTGATTGTTATTAGAGACACTATTCAACATCAAACACCAGATGCTGAGACCTTTTTGAGCACCTTGTTTACCAAACCAGGACCATAGTTACATGACACAATGTTTGTCTCTTATCAGTACCTTTGCTACTGTAGAAGTGTCTGGATAAGCTGTAGGAACATTCATTGTTGAACTGAAACATGTCAAATATGTCTCACAAAATCTGTAGTATATGTTAGAAACCCATTTGTGTACAGGTGAGCGTGTTCCTCTCCTGGTAGTATGATCCTGGCTATGTGAAATACCTGGAAAATATTTTTAGGGTTAGACAGTCACTGTGAACTTCATGTGCATCTGATTTCTGCCATAGCAGCTCATAGCGGCTGCATGTC
>JAUBNQ010000003.1:19604013-19614030 GCA_032353495.1 Ctenopoma kingsleyae | reverse complement strand
CGCCCGTGAGCCATGAATAACAAAATTCCCTTCACTATAACGGCAAGTGGAATCACAACATATGAACACTGTTACACTGGTTTTTCATTTACAGATTCTACATACATACACACACAGCTGAATCAAATTTAATGTCTGTACTCCATTACTTTAGCATTGTACTCTGCGCCCCTCCCGCGGACCGTATACACTCCTGCTGCCCCATCCATTACTACTGAAATTAATCCATTACATTTGTAGTGACTGACCCCTCCCTGTGGTGCATTTGGCCCCCCCTCCCATAACGCACCCACGCAGTTTGTGCCCACCCGCTGATTTCCCTCGTGGAGCATGTGCACCCCACTACAACCCCGCCTGTGTCCCTTCAGTGTGGCGTAAATAGGACGATCCGCTAAACCGGAAGTGTACCACCCCTTCATAATAAGAGCATTATTAATTGTAAATTAATAATTATTCACTTCTAAATGTTTTTGAAGTGAGATTTGCTCTTCTAACTAGAATTTCAGTTCCTTCTGCTTGATTAGTAACCTTTGGAGCTTCTTTTTATTCTTATTTCATACTGGCATGTGCGCCCCCCCCCCCCCCGCACCCCAACGTCCCCCCAACGTGCAGTGTGTGCGCACCCACTGGTTTCCCTTGTGGAGCATGTGTACCCCACCACAACCCCACCTGTGTCCCTGCAGCATGGCGTGGCACGCGCCCACATTGCCCCGCGTGACACAATCCCTCTCGAGGCCTGCCGCGGCTCAGGTCAGCTCTCCCACGCAATTTCTCCATAATTGCTAAATCTAGTTATTATTATTTTTATTCTGCCCCTATTTTCGCCAGCTATCTAGTCCCACACGCTTTGTCATAAAAATGTTATTCACACTTCAAATTGTGGGTCTTCTTTAGGAATGGTGTGCTATTATTTTTAGAAGTAAAATCTTTTATGGTTTATTTTTTATAAATATTTTTCATCATTTTTTTTTTAATGGATCTCTATGGGAGTCAGAAATTCGGGTGTAATGCATGCTGTCAGTCACTAGATGGAACTTACGCTCTAAGAATGGGCTGCTTATCCAGACGTCCATGTCACTGTTTCTGTAATGTGATTGGCTGTGGGGTGGGAGTTGGATGGAGAGAGAGGTGAATTGGGGCAAGAGGGGAGAGCAGTAGCAACAGGCTGCGCTCATAAATGATAAAAGACAATAACTACACAGAGACTGTAAGAATAAAAGGTTTAGTTTCACGGTGTTGCCGGTGCTGCTGTTGTGTGTGCTACAAAACTAATGGAGTAAGAAGCCGTCGTTCAAGAAAAAGAAGCTGTTTTTGGATCAGTATTTGAAGCTAACTAGTAGCTAGCCTGCCAACGAGGGATAACGGAATGTCCATCCATCCATTAACATCCATTAACCGTTTATCCGGGGTCGGGTTGCGGGGGCAGCAGCCTAAGCAGAGAAGCCCAGACCTCCCTCTCCCCAGCTACCTCTTCCAGCTCTTCTGGGAGGACCCCAAGGTGTTCCCAAGCCAGCCGGGAGATATAATCCCTCCAGCGTGTCCTGGGTCTGCCCCGGGGCCTTCAAGAGGCATCCAGGTGGCATCCTGACCAGATACCCGAACCACCTCAACTGACTCCTCTCCACGAGGAGGAGCAGCGACTCTACTCTGAGTCTCTCCCGGAAGACCGAACTTCTCACCCTATTTCTAAGGCCACCCAGCCACCCTGCGGAGAAAACTCATTTTGCTCGCTTGTATTCGCGATCTTGCTCTTTCGGTCAGAAAAGAGCTCGTGGCAATAGGTGAGGGTAGGAACGCATTATTGCGGATGCCGCACCAATCCGTCTGTCGACCTGCCGCTCCATTCGTCCCTCACTCGTGAACAAGACCCCGAGATACTTAAACTCCTCCACTTGAGGCAGCACCTTGTCCCCAACCCGGAGAGAACATTCCACCCTTTTCCGGCTAACTCTTATCCCTGCCGCTTCACACTCGGCTGCGAACCGCTCCAGTGAGAGCTGAAGGTCACTGCTGGATGGAGCCAACAAAACCACATCATCTGCAAAAAGCAGAGATGAGATTCTGAGGTCACCAAACAGGACCCCCTCCGCCCCTTGGCTGCGCCTAGAAATTCTGTCCATAAAACTTATAAACAGAATCGGTGACAAAGGGCAGCCCTGGTGGAGTCCAACCTCAACTGGAAACGAGTCCGACTTAATACTGGCAATGCGAACAAAGCTCCTGCTCCTCCTGTACAGGGACTTAATCGCTCGTAGCAACGAGCCCTGTACCCTGTACTCTTGGAGCACACCCCACAGGATCCCCCAAAGGACACGGTTGAATGCCTTCTCCAAATACACAAAACACATGTGAATTGGTTGGGCAAACTACCATGCCCCCTCCAGGATCCTGGCCAGGGTGTCCCCCTGTAGTTGGATCACATCCTCCGGTCCCCCTTCTTAAAAAGAGGGACCACCACCCTGGTCTGCCAATCCAGGGGCACTGCCCCCGATGTCCATGCGATGTTGCAGAGACGTGTCAACCAAGACAGCCCCACAACATCCAGAGCTTTAAGGAACCCAGGGTAGACCTCATCCACCCCGGGGGCACTGGCACCTCGGAGCTTCCTAACTACCTCGGTAACCTCAGCCCCCGATATGGATGGGCCCACACACACCCCAGCTCTGCTTCCTCTAAGGAAGACATGCTGGTGGGATTGAGAAGATCCTCAAAGTATTCCTTCCACCGCTCAATGACATCTGCAGTTGAAGTTAGCAGGGCCCCACCTCCACTGTACACAAGTTTTTGCCTCTGCAACAGCCGAGGCTGCTGCACGCTTGGCCTGCCGGTACCCCTCAGCTATTTCAGGAGTCTTACTGGTCAACCAGACCCGATAGGACTCCTTCAGCTTGACAGCCTCCCAAACCTGAGGTGTCCACCACCGGGTACAGGGATTGCCGCCACGAGAGGCACTGACAACCCTACGGCCACAGCTCCGCACTGCTGCTTCGGCAATGGAGGCTCGGAACATAGTCCATTCAGACTCAATGTCCCCCGCCTCCCTCGGGATGAGACTGAAGTTCTGCCAGAGGTGGCGGTTGAAGATCATTCTGACAGGTTCCTCTGCCAGACGTTCCCAGCAGACCCTCACCACATGTTTTGGCCTGCCTGGTCTGTCCGGCAGCCTCCCCCGCCATCTGGTCCAACTCACCACCAGGTGGTGATCAGTTGACAGCTCAGCCCCTCTCTTCACCGAGTGTCCAAGACATAAGGTCGCAGGTCCAATGACACAACTACAAAGTCATGGTGTTCATTATGGACAATCCGTGACCAGCACAGAAGTCCAACAACAGAACACCACTCGGATTCAGATCCGGTAGACTGTTCCTCCCAATCATGCCTCTCCAGGTTTCACTGTCATTGCCAACGTGAGCATTGAAGTCTCCCAGCAGGACAACGCAGGGGCAGCGCTTCGCAGCACATCCTCCAGGGACCCCAAGAAGGCTGGGTACTCCGAACTGCTGTTCGGCGCATAAGCGCAGACAACAGTCATAGTCTTCCCTCCAACCTGGAGGCACAGGGAAGCAACCCTCTAGTCCAACAGGGAGAACCCCAACGTACAGGCTCCAAGCCGGGGGGCCAAAAGCAAGGCCACCTCTGACCGGCGTCTCTCACCCACAGCAACTCCAGAGTGGAACAAAGTCCAGCCTCTCTCAAGAGGAATGGTTCCAGAGCCTGGAATGTTTTTACATAATTGGATGGACTAACTCTTTGCTCACGGCGGTGTTGTGACTTTGTGCTGCACTTGGACACTGCTGCTGATTCTGCGCGAGTACTACAGTATTATTTAGTTCATTAGAGTGAACAAGCCTCTTGGTTTAGCTTTAATTCGCCACATGTACAGTCCTTAAGATGTTTCTAACTTAATATCTGCGTTATCAGAGCTGCCCTGTATGATATATGTGGTATTTGTGATTATTTAATTTATAACACGGAGTTTAGCGGTCATTTTGTTATAATAACCGATCGTTTCACCGGAAGTGGCTCCCGCTTGCCCTTCACAATAAAAGCATTATGGTAGATTATAATTGTAAAGCCTTTATTTTGTACACCTACCGAATGTAGTTCATGTGTACTGATGGTAACTTAACCTCGCACTAATAGAATTGCATAGTGAATGCAGTAGAAGTGTATTACATTGCTGAGATCATTTAAAAGATAGATTTATGTGGACATAAGCCTTTGTGTTTAGTATTACAGCATTATAATACTATGATCTTTCTCCATATATTTGGTTATGTTAGCTTTTGAATGTCGTCTACTTGCCAAACTTGCCAAATATTGACTTGAACTGCAAGGTTCCTGCTAAGTTAACATGTGGGAATTGAATTATATAACCCCTATAATACAGGAATGAGCTCTTTTATTTTAAACTCAAAACCCTCATTTGTTTGGATTTTGACTTACTTTTTCAATATCACCAATGCTTGTTGCTGAAAGGTTCTTCATGCATTTTGTCAGGGGATTTTCACTGTTGAATGAGCTGTAAGAGTGTGTGTTTGCACTCAGCATCTGTCTGTGCAAGGCAATGCCTTTGTCACACCAGTGTTAAACAGAAAACTAGTTTTCTCAGTCACATAAAATATACAAGATGTTCAAAGGAAAGAGTTTACATCCTCCATCCTCCAACTAATCCATTACATTTGCTGTGACTGACCCCCCTTGTGGTGCTGTTTTGATCTCTGTTGCCTGCTGTTCTTTTCTCTCTCCTCTGTCCACTCACCCTAACCAGTCGAGGCAGATGGCCGCCCATCCTGAGCCTGGTTCTGCTGGAGGTTTCTTCCTTTAGTCTAGTCTTTCCTCTCCACTGTTGCCTAGTGCTTGCTCAAGTGGGATTGTTGGGTTTCTGTACAAATATTCTGTACAGATAGATAGATCTATACAAATAAAGTTGAATTGAATTGAATTGAATTGAAATGATAGGCAAGGAAAACATTCCTGTTAATGATGGATGCTGTTCTGTTCTAACAGCAAACATTACAAGTAACTGGGGTCACAAGAACAAACAAGACATAATGTGAAACCAAGTGACGTATTCCATGACGTTTTTTATATTGTGACAGAACAAATTTCATAATTTTTCACTGGAGAGCAAGCTGATCCCAAACCACCACATTACAGAAGCTCTAGCCTCAGCTCCAAGGTTTTCGCAGCTTAAAGCGTCTAAGTCCTGAAGCTCCAAAAGTCCTGCTCGCACCAACAACAGCAGAGAAGAATGCAAAGCATGCTCCTGCTGTGATTACAAAGACGAGTAATATGTATATGGATATGTGTTACTGGGAGGAGTAAATCATGTGAGCATAGCAGCATTACAGTGTATAAACTCTCAATCACTCGCTCCAGCTTCTAACTGGTATGAGCATGATTTAAACCCCACAAATGTCCAAAACTAACACTACACCTGGGACTGCCTGTATTGCAAACAACAATAAGACAAATGGTCTAAAAGCAGCACAAAAATATTCAGAAGCACAACTTCTTCATTTTCATTTGTGATTTTATGGAATCTATATGAATGTACAAGAGCTCTGAAGGAGAACTCACAGTGTAATTTTATATTTTAGACTAATAGACTGATGACTGATACATACAGGCACAAATGAACGGGCCAAGTGAATAAAGCCTGGAGCCAGAATATTTAATGATGATATTATAATGATGATGATATTTAATATTTGAGTAATGAGTGAAATCTTGACAGCAATTGGATGCCAACATAGAGAAGTTACAATAAATATGTTACAGTAAAGTTACAATAAATCTGTCCTCCTTGTTGTCAGAAGTCCTGCAGTAGCAGCATTCCATATGAGCTTCAGGCCTGAATGACTTTTAAACTTGAGACTGGAAATGTATCTTGCGAAAAAAATGTAGGTTGCAGTCAGTGATAACTAGAAATAATGAAGAAATATATTCAGTGTTGAGTTATCCTGTAAATCCCTGTTGATTTTGTTTATTTCATCCAGAAACATCTCAAGGAGTGTAAAGAGCTCCAGCAGTAGTGCAGTACTCATGAGTCTGAATGAAAACTGGCAAACTTGATGAAAACTGAGCCAGTGCAATTGTCTTGTAAATCTTGTCAAAATAGAAAGAAGGAAGAAATAATAAAGCTATGTATAACAGATAACTCAGTGAACAACTAAAATGACCAATGTTAAACTACAGCAGATAAGATTAGTAAACATAAAATCAACATTCTACACTGAGTGGGCTCAAAGCTTCAGCCTCTGTGCAAGAATGGTGCAAGCATAGAACCTCATACAACAGAATACTGAGATGCTGAACAAATCAGATAAAAAAGATATTATTGAAAAGGAAATATAGTTCTTTGCAAATTCAACCTGCTGCACCATGCTTTGTCCCATACTGTCACTATGGTAACAACGTAATTAGTGAATGTGCTCTATCACTGTCAGCAAGACTGGACTGAAATTAATTTCCAACATTTCACAAATGAGCTGATGAGCTTGAGATGGAATGGATTTTATTGGTTTGGACAGATAAAAGGAGCGGTGATAATGGAGATCATTTCTGTTCATAATTCAAGGTTCAGGATTCTAGAGAAAGAGCCTCTCCATCCTTCACTGCCACACGAGCAAACTGGTGTGGTTATTTTCTAGCAGACATATGCCAGCAGTTTTCATCAAATAACTTTCACCATAATCTTTTTAATCATGTATGCTTGCATGTTGAATGAAGAGTGAGGATTACGGAAACCTTTGTTACAGCTGTTAGTATGGAATAACTGTTAAAATTCACAAAGTCTAAATTACTTTTTTCCATATCTGATGTGATGATCGGTACTTGCATCAGCTTCTTACCAGACAGAAAGGCGCTTTGCAAAGTCTCAGTCACTCCCATTGTGATGAAGTTTTATGTAATCCAGCAATTTTCACAATCCGGATTATCTTATCATCTCCCTCCTGATTAACAGAAGCAAAATAAAGTCAGATTTCATTTACACTATCCAGGCCAGACATAATCACAACCCCAGTGAATCACTTATGAATCTGGCTTCATGCCCTAGTTTTTGCAAAATGAATTTGCTGAAGTTTTTGCCTCAGTAGGGCCAGAGCAAAAGTAATGGTATGTCAGTTTGTCTGCAATTCCTGCTACTGACCCTCTGTGTTTTATCATTTTTGTCCCAATTTGTTCCAATCCAGGACAAATCTTAAGAGAATTCCCTTTATCAACTATTTGGATTTTAACAAGCTATCTCTGAAACAAAAGACAGGTTCATCATATTTCAGATTCAAAGGCATCATATCAGACCATATATACACGGGGGACTGGCTCAGGATTCCAAATAGTAATTCTAAATGCCATAATTGCTTTTTAACTTTTAACTAAAGAGTAAGCTGACAATGCTCCAACTCAACAGAGGCATTTGGATCAAGGTCAGGTCTGTCATGATTTCTGCCTTATGTTGTATTCAGTTCTGGTAATGTTTGGGAATTAGGTTTATTCTGTTAGTTTCTGTTGTAGTGTCTGTGTATTTCTTGTTCCCCCTCTCTCATGCTCCCGGTCACACAAGCTCATTCATGTCCTCAGTTTTCTGTACTCTCCTGCTACGCCCCCGCTCCCTGCCCCTATTCTAGTAATTATTCACAGCTGTCTTCACTCACCTGATTGCACCCAGCTCCCAGTCACACTCCCAGCTGTCCTCACTCTAGTTATTAGTTGCACTCCTTTATATTCCTGTTTCATCAGTCACCCCTGTCAGATCGTCTGAGTTTGCTCCTCTGCGCTTGTTTTCCGTGTTTTGTTTCCTCCTCATATTCTCCACCCCTCTGGTTCCTGTTCTTGATCCCAGGGAGGGCGGCACTGAGGACGTCTCCTCTGCTGTCACCGCCTCCCTGGTTCCTGTTCCAGGGCAGGACTGCGTTGAGGACATCGGCGCCGCCTCTCCAGTTCCAGCTCCTGTTCCTAAGTGGGACCCTGACGTTGTCTCAGCCTCTCCAGTTCCTATTCATCAGTGGGGCAATGTGTTTTTCGCCACCGCTCAAGTTCCTGTTCCTCTTCTAAGGCGGGGCCATGTTGAGGTTGCCGTTGCCACTCCAGTTCCTGCTCCACAGCGGGACGGCTCCTCCGCCCTTGCTGCCCCCCTGGTTCCAGTTCCTGTTCCTGTGGTCTGACCTGGCAGCGTTGAGGATGTCGCCTCTGCTACCTCTTCTGCTCCTGTTCCTGCTTCTCCCCTGAGGCACCCTGGAAGGTCCGCCCTGTGTTGCCATCCTCCAGTTCAGCCTCTGGCTGGTGGCCAGTGAGGAGGGCTGACCCCTCTGGGGTTCGCCCTTCACTGACCATCACTGGTCTCCTGCTTGGCCTCCAGAGGGAGTCCTCCGCCTTCACCGGTTCTGCTGGCTTCTCTGACCTCCAGTGCTCTCCAGTTTCCACACCTGCCGCCCCTGGGCCATCCACCCAGGGTTCACCAGCTTCCATCTCAGCCGCCTCTGGGCTTTCCGCCTGGGGCTCTGCCGCATCCTCGTCAGCCGCCTCTGGGCTACCCGCCCAGTGTGCTCCTGGACCCTCGTCTGTCGCCCCTGGGCTGGCTGCCCGGTGCTCTCCTGGACCCTCGCCTGTGGCCTCTGCTCAGCCTGTTTGGGGCTCGCCTAGTGCCCCGCCTGCTTCCTGGGACTTCTTTTTGTGCTCGGTCCTCCGGGCTGGGTTGACTGTTTTTGGACTCTTGATTTTGGAATCTTGTTTTGGACTCTGGTGTTTTGTTTTGTTTTTGTTTTGGGCTTGGGTTGTCTGGTTCTTGTTTTTTGTTTTTCGGTTCTGTTTTTCTCTGTGTTTGTTCCCTGTCAATAGGCTCCTTGTGTGGTTTTCTCCTGCGTGGTTTTTCTGTGATATTCTCCTGCAACTACTTACCTTCCCATGCATCGCTTGTCAGCCCTGGTCATGCTCTCCTCGTCTCCTGTCTCTTCTGTGATTTGTTCCCAGTCTGTGTCCCCCTCAATGAGTGTTTTGTTCTCAATCTGGTTCTGTTTCTTCTCTTGTTCGTTTGTGTCTCATCTTCAGTCTCTCAGTGTTAGTTTTCTCCAAGCCTCAGTTTATCAACACTTCAGTCTTAGTCACTTTCCTCTTAATTATAGTTTATCCTTGTTAGTTGTCGCCAGTCCTTGTGTTAGTCTTTGAATCTGTTATTGTCTTATCATTGTCTCCTACCTTGTTAGTGCAGTTATTAAATTTCCTTTACTTCAGTTCTGTGTGTCTGAGTGCGCTCTTGGGTCCGCCCCCTCTAAAACCTTGACAAGGTCTTTCAGTGACATACCTTTTTATGGTTCTTAATTCCTAAATTTTTAATGCTTTCCAAATAAAACTTCACACTGATATGTATAGTCCATGTCCATTCAGTATGTTGTGATCCGCATGATGCTACAGCAAGGAGGAATAGTGAGTATGGTTTCATGTATGAATATACTCTGATGAATAGTACTCCATTATTAAATCTACCAAGCACTTTTTATGTCTCTCTTGCAATCAGGGCATTGATTGCAGGACAATAGATATGTTTGATTCAGACATAATCAGACACTTCACTAATTCGACTTCAAAAGAAAATCAGCAGCATGCAGACACAAGGAAAAAAACACACATTAGTCCAAGTTTTTCTCTGACAGTGGTCAAAGTAGTCTGTTTTATAAGGAACTGTGGTAACATTAGATCTTACAAAGTTTACAACCAAAAAGTCCTACAACCTAAATGCTATAAAAGACTGCAAATTATATTCCTGCTTGTTGATTGTTGATTGATGTCCAATATGCACATATACATAAATATATAAACTAGGGATGTTCGATATTGGCTTTTTTACTGATATCAGATATACCGATATAATCTAACTCTTAATTTCCGATACCGATATAAACCCATACCAATATATACGGAGTCCCCCCTCATAAAAAAAAAAAAGAAAAACTAAATCATTTTAGGTAACTAACGTCACATATCTCCTATCATGCATACTTAAACTTTAAACAT
>JAUBNQ010000003.1:19579916-19593012 GCA_032353495.1 Ctenopoma kingsleyae | reverse complement strand
GAGTGGACTTCCTGTTTATCTCCTGTCCTAACCAATCCTAGCTCTTCCTCGCGGTCACCTGACTCGCTCACCTGACACCCTTGTGATGCATGTGCACCCCACGTGCGCCCTCCCTGACATGGCATGCCCTCCAAGGCCTCGCGTGACGCGTTCCTCTCCGCAGTGCGAGCACCTCGACGCGGCTCAGGTCAGCTCTCCCACGCAATTTCTCTGGAAATTGCTAAGTCTAGTTCTTATTAAGTTCTTATGAATCATTCCTCTTGTGTTCATTTTTTATTTATATAATTTAGGTGGATGGGGAGCAGTCTCTATGGGGCGGTGATAGTTTTGGGGGGGTGATGGCTGTAAGGAAGCTTCAGAGTGGCGTGTAAGACTGCAACTCTGTGTCCTGGGCTCCACTCCGGGATATCAGGGTTTAGGAGGTCTAATAAACTCAGCCATATTTCTAGAACTAAGAGCTGCACCATCCAAAGTGGGATGAATGCTGTCTCTTCTAATCAGCCCAGGTTTTCTCCAAAACATTTTCCAATTGCTATATTTACGTTTATTCTTAGACAGGAGTTTTAAATAGCACTCTATGTCACCCGCTCTGGCCCCTGGAATACACTTCACCATGGTAGCTGGAGTTTCTAATCTCACGTTCCTGACTATGGAGCTGCCAATAACCATAGTGGGTATCTCAGCGGGTGTGTCGCTGAGCAGAGAAAACTTACTGGACACGTGAACCCGTTGGTGGTGAACCTTGGGCGACTTCTTCTGGCTGCCCCTTACAGGGCACCTAGTCATCCAGTTGGCCTGATTTCCCAGCTGCTCAGGAACAACTGCTGGGGGGCGGCTAACGGGCTAAGCTAGGTGGCACCACACTGACTACTGAGACCTGTCTAGCTGGATTATTTTCCCTGGTGTGGAGCCAGGTTTCCAATTCTGTCAACCTGCCTCCAAAGCTGCAAGTAACTCTGTAATTACAGATACCATTACCAGTAACGGAGGCAGAGGAAAAACTTAACATTTGACACACCGAGCAGGTCAGAGCAGGAGAGGAAGAGGAAGACAGGGAAACCATAGCTAACAGAGAGACTACTGTAGGTACTAACTAGCAGTCACTTACAAACTTAGCAAAAGTTATATAAACAAGTGCTTGAGCAACATAAGCGTATGATTTAACTCTAGCAACAATCAATGACCACAAAAATCAGATAACAGATAAGCAAGAGTGTAGAAATTAAATCAAGCAGCAAACAACACGTGTAGCAGAACTATCAGTGTCAGCGACAGGAAGTGATGCAGTATGCCTACCGTAGGAGAAGCAGCATTTGTTTCGCAGCCTACTGCCTTATTCAAGCCTCAGCTAACACCTCTCAGTCACCTCATAGGATGACCTCTCTTCATGGAAAAGTGACAGACAGGGTGTTTTCCCTGTGCTTCCTCTTTGCCATAAACATGTCATGTCATTCAGTTTGGCTCAATGTCCCTCAGGTTCCCCTGAGGGTCTCACTATAATGCAACATGATGGCAGACATTAACCTGAAATTAATTCTTCTAATCTAAGATGGTGACAGGAATTTGCGAATGTCACAATAGCTTACAGGCTATGTGGTGCATTTTATTTTATTTTGCAGTAAGGGCAGAAGGGGGAAGAGAAAGAATATAATTAACCTCCTTGATGGGGGAAATTCTATTACAAGCTCCTGTTCTGCCATGCAAAGTGTGGTGCAGGGAGATGTCACAGGCCGTCAAGCAGAAAGCCAGAGCTGTCTGCATTTTATACCAAACTTCCAATTTTCTCCCCCTATCTTTCTTCATTCTCACTGAAGCTGGAAATTGAGTACAGCACACTTATGTGAAGAGGAAGGGAGGGGAATAAAAGGTAAGCTGCATTTGAGGAGTTTAACAAGTTATTTATTCAGTCTACATTACCTGTATGTTGGTAGGCTATGGGCAGAGCTGCAGAATTGTTTGTTCTTTATGGAGCAAATGATAACATACTGTGCATCCTCTGAGTATGCATAAGTTGGAAGTCAAAACAATAATACTACAGTCCACACCATTTAGCTTGTATTTTAATTTTCATTGTTAATATTAGAGCTGTACAGGGTGCTAACAGTCCACTAGTTAGCAATCCAGACAGGAAACTGACATTTCCATTTAATGACCATCCTCTGTAGATGTAGTCTCAGCAAGAAGAAACACAATAAGACACTTGTAGATAATGAGAAATAAACTAGAAAACTAATTGTTATATGTATTTCAATTATTGACTCTTCCAGTTCTGTGACGTTTCAGGGACAGGTGAATGCCAGTCTCTATCAGCCAATGGTGGTGAAATTATTTGATAGAGAATGAATTGCATTCTGACTGGTATATAGACAGTGGGTTCTATTTTGTGTTACATTTTATCACCCTGTCAGCATAGAAAATTACCAGTGCATATACATAATATAGATAAGTCAACTCAAGTCAAATATTTAGGGATATTTACGTCTTTGTTTAAAAAAAGACATTTGACCTTTTTTGCTGAAAGATATTACATTGTAGCTCACAAGTTAAAACAAGAAATTAATAGTAGTTAAATCACAGAAAATGCTGTGCTAGGCAATTCAAAGCAGTTATAAAGTTAATTATTATGGAGACCATAAAGCAACTGTGTAGATGTGAGCGCTTAGTCATAATTAAGAGATTTAAGAAACACATTTGAAAAAGGTGAGCCAAGGTAACTTCACCTGGATGTCTGAGAATCTTCACCAACAAATAATAGTGGTGTTTTATAGAATCATTTAGAGCCAGGAGATGCGAATTGTGTAAGGTGTAATGATGATTTTTTTCTAAATAATTTAAATCATATCAGTAGACAATTATATCGTTACACACCAGTTTCCAGTGGCTGGTCTGCCTAAAAATCCTCTGAGCCCTGACTGAATAAAATCTCCTTACAAACTGCAAAATCAGCAGATGTGTTTTACATTGTACTGCAAAGTACTTTTCACTTACTTACTTGAGGTTTGGAAGTAGAGCAATAAAAGACCACTTAGATAAAAGACCGAGAATATCATGACCGTTACAAAGGGAATTAAAAAGGTTGGTTTGATTGCCTCAAGAAATTTGCAAGTCATATGCGAGCCCCCTTTCTTCTGCTTCCCTGGAGATTTGAGTGACAGCTGCAGTGCTGCAATTGCATCGTCTGACTGCCAGTTAAGGCTGCTTTTGCTTTAGGTTTGTGGAACCAGTGACAGAAAGAAGACAAAACTAGCTCTTTCAGCTGCACTTCCCAGGACAGGTGTACCATTGAACTCCCAAAAAAGGAGAAAAGGAGAGTTCCAAAACTCTATCTGTTGAAGAAGGCGCTGTATATGACCAGAAATTCCAGAATTGCTTCGAAGTGTACCTAATGCTGACATTTTATTCCCTGCCATTGTTAGGGCAAGAATAGTCAACAATGTGAAAAATTTCCATACGTTCCAAGACACATATATGGAAATTACATGGAAACAACATAAACTGCTCTTAAATCAGTAATCAAATCTGTCAGTGATTAAATAAATACAGAGAATAAAAAGAATATAATGCACATGATGTATGATCGAGCAACCTTTAAAAATGTAAACAAAGCTAATTCTTTGTGGTGTGTGTGTGTGTGTGTGTGTGCATGTTTGTGTATGTCAGAGAGATGATAAAGTGGCTCAGCTGGGTAGCGTCTGCATACTCTTCCTGCCTCTATTTATGCAGTTATGAGACTAGATGTGGGTGTTACCACATTAGACTTCTCCCAAGCAGGAAATATCCTGGGTGTCAGGCTGCATTTTGCCAGTGTTCCCACTGATTGCTTCCTACATTTCATTAAGCTAAATGCTGCTTTTTACACACAGCAAGGAGTGTTTTATAGGGAGGACAGCCAGGAGACGCATCCTGGGAGCATCTGAGCATGCCAGCCATGAAGAGAGAACGTCCCTAGCCAGCTGCTTATTGTGAACAGGTTTTTAAAAGCTTGTGACAGGTTGAACTGCAACAGCAGACAACCACATCAACTTCAATCCTTCTACTGCAATTCCTGTGGTTCAACAAGGCTGCAGAACAAAGCCTCAGAGATCAGTTTGGCAGAAGTATGCTGAATGCATCTGCATTCTAAACCTGCTGTAGGAAATCCCCCTTTGGCTAGCTTAAGCTGCACAATAATACAACACAAAAGGGGAGGAAAGCAAATTAGTTCAATCAGCTTTGAGTGCATCTATTGCTGTTGTCATAATGACACTATTAA
Source organism: Ctenopoma kingsleyae (assembly GCA_032353495.1). Taxonomy (NCBI): domain Eukaryota; kingdom Metazoa; phylum Chordata; class Actinopteri; order Anabantiformes; family Anabantidae; genus Ctenopoma; species Ctenopoma kingsleyae. The sequence continues at coordinate 19,588,760 of JAUBNQ010000003.1, read as the reverse complement.
ATATCGAAATGTAGGCCAGTGTTAAAATTTTATTTGACTGTAAATATAGCAAAGTTAAAACTGCCTGTCAATTTCTCCCCCAAAGTCTGTATTATAGAAATGATCCAATGCAAATAGGAGGATCTCTGCGTGATCAAATGTCAAAGCCAAAAAAGAGATTTATGGGAAGACATTGTGTCCTGAGGGTACGTCACATGACGCATTAGCTCTTGGCAATGCAGAAACCCTTCAATTGGAACAGAAATGAGGGGCTGCTAAATATAGGACTGGACTAATATCAGGTTAGCCCACAGATGCTTCCATGCAGTAGATGTCTGTCATTTTGTCTATATATATATGGGATGAACATATGTCAGTGGGACTCTTCCACTGATGCTCCTCTCTATTTTCAAGGATTTAACAAAATAGCAGGCCCAAATGCAGAACAGTGCAATGAGGTTGCAGTAAATGTATCTTAATAAAAGTAAAGAATGCAACAGGTAAAACAACAGCCAAACAGAAAATCACTCCATACAGACACACTACATACATACTGTAACATGGAGGGAAACTAAGCAACTAAACTGTACAGAACACGATGAAGACATGACCATGTAACATAGAATGAGGAGGAAAGAAACTTGGGACATTGCAAGAAACATAAGGCACAGTCCATAAATACAAAAACTCAAAACATAGCCAACTTACACAATAACAAAATGTGAACAAAGTCTAGGGGGGAACAAATGCAGGGTAGCAAGCAAGGCACATGAAAGCTTGTGAAGCTCACAGGGTGATCTGGCAGTTAGTGAATATGGGAGAGGAGAATTTATGGTGAAGCTTTGATTACTAGAGTGGCTACAGAAGGGCATGGCTTAGGTGTGTGTGATTGACAGGAGAGCTGAGCAGCAGGGGCATGGGTAGGGGGAGTATGTGTGCAAGTGTGTGTGCAGTAGAGGATAAAAGGAAAAAGGAAGCAAGTGTCAAAACAAAAATACAATGTAACACAGTCATAGACCATGACAGCTATGTACTATAGTCTTCTGTTCCCAAAAAAGGCATAATTGTGTTCTGCTGGTAAGGCAGGCTATGTCTGAGGTTTTGTAAGAGTGTAATAAAAAAACAAAACAAGAGCTTATGAAGGCCTCTAACTGGATACTTAAGGGGAAATCAGCCCCAACGTTCTTGTTGCATTCGGATACTGCCTGTAGAGATGGAAGATTTTTGTCAGCATGGGCAGAAGTTTTGTATCCGCATGTGACACTTGAGTCCAGATAGGTTTGATGAAAGGAGTATATTTATTTCAACTGAGTTCGGGTTACTTTACGTCCGATGGACTATATTATTACAGTTGAATCCAGATGTAGTGCACTGGTAATATTTAGTCCAGGTAAGTGTTCAATTCAACTTTATTTATATAGCACCAAATCACAACATAAATCATCTTAAGGCACATTACTGTGTAAGGTTTAAGACCTTACACAATATAAATATATACAAAATATTGTAGAAAACAGTCCCACTTGAGCAAGCACTAGGCAACAGTGGAGAGGAAAAACTCCCTTAAATGGAAGAAACCCCGAGCAGAACCAGGCTCATGGTGGGCAGCCATCTGCCTTGAGTGGTTGGGGTGAGTGGAAAGAGGAGAGAGAAAAGAACAGCAGGCAACAGAGATCAAAACAATAACAAGGAGCAGCAGACGAGGCACTGGGCAGGTTGGTAGGACCAGTAACTACACCTACACAGTAAAATTCGCAGTGTAAAAATAACACTTAAAGAGTTAAATTTAACACTGATAACACTGAGTCTATTTGGTCCCATTCGGAATTAGTGTTAAATTAACTCTTTCCATAGTGTTAAAATTTAGATTAAAATTAACTCTAAATAGAATAAAAATTTAACACTGAGTAACACTGCATAGTGTTACTTCAACTTAACACTACTTGTAGTGTTATATCATTTACTCTTTCATAGTGTTAAATTGACTCTATTAGAGTAAAATTCCATTGGTTTTTAATACTGAATTGAGTTATTAGAAACTAACACTGTGGGGTTAAATAAGTCCGATTCCAGTGAAAAATTTGCTCTCATAGAGTATAATAATTCTAAAATCTTTTACTCCAAGTAGTGTTATTAAAACTATTCCTGTAGTATTAACTTTACACTGCAGCATGACAAAAATCTTATGCTTTCAGTATTATTTTTACATGTAAAACATCTGCAAAAACCACAACTGACTGCATAATAATACACTTAACAACTTTATTTATATAAATATAAATATTAAAACATCTCATGCAGTATATAAAACACTTTTTTGGATATTTTGTATATAATAGCAATATGGACATGGAAAATACAGGGAGAAATCTTTTATGCCATTCTTTATACTTATTCAAATCGTTTATAATGTAATGTTCAATACCTTCAGAACCATATTGGGATGCCTCTGGCTAAATTCATGGTAATGATCATCTGTACAGGCATGTATTTTACCAGAACCTTGTTCAGCATTTAGGAAGTTTGCCTGAATATACTGTAGTTTCATCTCATTTGCTAACATCTATGTTGTTCAGAGTGGTTTGGATGAATGTGTACATGTTGTGAAACATGGTGTTGTAAGATGTGCCAAAAACAAAATGTCCTTTTAACAGTTCATCAAAAGAACCAAGAGAAGAAGTTGACTTGCACGGTATGTTGTTCTTGTCAAGAATAAAGAGGAACTGGTGGAGGTCATTCTTCTTAACTCCAGCAGCAAGGAAGTAGGGTTGAGTGCTGGTAGTGATGGCATCAGGAGGCTCTTGGATACTTGTTCCAGTCTGAAAAGATAAATACAGAGAGGCAAACAATAAGAACCAAGGGGTTAAAATACTTAAACCTGGTAATTTATTCCCTAAAAAAGAACACAAATTGTCTTATAACACAAACCTTCTTGCTTTTCCACTTGAAAAGCTGACACCTTCCATCCCAGACCAGATGGTGGAATCAGATGTAACAGAAGTAAAATTTTTGAAAGGTCATTGTCTTGACCTGTACAAGTAATATGTTTTTAACAAAGTTTAATCATGTAGATCAGGGGTCACCAACTGACATTCATTTTAATGGAGGCACATATTGTTCTCCACCTCTAAATTGGACTCTTTATTTATTTATTCGTGCCTGCAGTGCAAAGCAAAGCAGGGCATCTATTATTCTCCACCTCTAAACTGGTCTCTTTATTGGTGCCTGCCATTAAAAATGAATGGAGTCAATACATTGCATGGCAAAGCCACTGTTTTTGAATTAGAGCAGTTTAAGTTTTATGTGACTGATTAAAATCTGGAAATTTCTCCATTCATTTGAATGGACGGAATGTTGGTGCAGCTAGAGTGATGATGTCACTCCCACTCTAGGATTTTCAGCTCAGCTCTTTATCAACTTCTTTTTGTGTATTTCTTATCTCCTTCAGTCAATTTTCATCTTTCATTGACAAATTATATATCAAAATGGAGGAAAACTTGTCCTGTGTTGACACGTGATTTTTATAGTGACAGGATGTATACTTACTTACTTGTATAACTCTTATAGTGATAGGTTTATAGTTTTTGAACGGCGAGGACCAACTGCCATCACTCCTTCTGTGTAAAAACTAATGCAGGTAGAGGTCTGTGTGTGAGTGGGCGTGTTTACAAACTGTTGCATCATCTTAACACCTGCTCCCTGATTGGCTGACACGTCATCAAAATGGCTTTGAAGTTTAGCAGCTGTTTTTTTTACTGTGTGTGTGTGTGTGTGTGTGAACCCAATACATTAGTACTTCCTTCACCTGTTAAGTACCTTTGCTCTTTTTAATTTATTATCTTTCACACACAGACACACCTTACTCCACCTTGAAAGTTTTTATTTAAAATGATTTAATTTTTATGTGATTTTGTTTGGATTTGAGACACATGGTGTGTCCCTCCTGATTGGCTGAAGCTTCATCAAAATGGTTCCCATGTCCAGATGCCTATCTGCCCCACACAGACCACACAGGATGAGCCCACAGGACAGACTGTGGATTCCTTTCAGACATGTTATACATCAAAACGATCAGATCGATCAGGTGATGGCCCCTGTTTATGATTAGTTGGCATAATTGAGTTACTGTGGCAACGGAAATCGCCAACAACCACACACGAGATGCTCCACAGGACAGACTGTGGATTCCTACCGCACATATTATACATCAAAACAACCGTCTCAGTCATGACATGTCCACTATTGTAGTTAGTTGGCATTTTGAGTTACCATGGCAATACAAATCACCAAAAACAACACGGTATGAGCTCACAGGACAGACTGGATATCCCTATCACACATAATATACATTACACGACTCTGCTCGGTAAATCCTGCTTTCTGATGGGCGAGATGTGTTTAAGGTTCAGCGGCATTGCATGGCGAAGCACTGAAGTAAGCTGGTTCAACTTGTCATCACCGAGTCTCTTGCCAGTTGTACTCCGTATGAGAGAAAAAGCAAAAGCTGGAAAGTTATTACCCAAGCTGTCACCATTAGTTTGGAGAAAGATATGATTTTATTTTGTTATACTATTTATGTTTTATACAGACTTTTTCAATCCAAAGAACAGAGGGAGAATTTTTTGTTTTTATTTTATTTTACTTTAAGACTAAATACTTAACTTACTTACTAAATAAAGTTATTGCACTATAACTAACCTGTGTAATGTAATTTTAAAGTTTTTACAGAATAATTTAAGTTAACCTTTTATGTTTATGCTGTCAAATAATTAACAAGCATTTTTTCAGTATTTTGTTATATTGTCAAATTTATCGTTATCGTCAGAATACTCTGAAATATTGTGATATTATGTTTGGGCCATATCGCCCACCCCTAATCTCTTATGTTCACCATTAAACTTTTGCATAAACTCTCCTTTGATCTGTCCTTACTGAACTGAGGTATGGGTAGTAGCAAACCTGAAGTGGAATGGATTTCAAAATAGCAAAAGTACAGGTTTTGACCATGAGAGGTAATCTATCTATGAAACTTTAATTCGTTAGCTGATCTAATCATGGACAGGAATCCAGGCTCAATACCTTCGACCTTAAATAGGAGAATACTCAGGAGCTAACAACAAAACATAGCTGCCCGTGCATCTCTTGGAATGACAACTATTGCTAAATTGTTCTTCTTGTTTGTTGTCTGCTTAGTTATCCTGGAGTTTCATCATGGATTTGTCTAATACTTAAGTACAATAAGAAACAGACTGATAGGAAACAGGGTGTTCAGAGAAAGAAAACTTAAATATATAATATAAAATGGATCAGAGAATGAGCAAGACAGATGGAGCATGCAAACAGTAGTGTGAAAGTCCAGTACAGTGAAAACAGAGCTTAGCATCCTGCATTCTGTCCAGACAGGCAGACCTAACTCAGGGGCTTGAGCGGCATGCTGTTCCTGTGATTAGCCCTCCATCTGGCAGGGTGGGCAGAATAGGAAGCCAAACCGCTGCAGCCTGCTGCAGGGATATCTGACTTGGGGGGAGGGGTCTTCATTTGGGTTTGGGAGAGATGGTCTCGATGCTCTCACTGTCCAGCCCTGCCCACAAGGTCCACAGGGATCAAACATTTGGCTGAAAACATTTTCTGAACAGTGAAGTACAATGACTAAGATGTCATGCCCATGTGATTCACAAGCATTTTTTGTTTTTGTGTCTTTGTTGTTAAGACAAAAGACTTATAATTATAACATTATAGTATACTGTAGCATATACTATAAATATAAATGCAGAGACCTTTTTCAAACAGGACAATACTATACTCTACCAGTCAAAAGTTTGGACACACATAGGATTTACCATGTTTTTCATGAAAAGATACGTGTCTTTAGCTGTGTTACCATCATTGCAAAAGGGTTTTTTATTGATCAGTTATCCTATTAATTTAATAAACTTCCATTAGCAAACATAATGTGCTAAAGTACTAAAGTTTGCTGATATTAGGTCTCTGTATGTTTGTGTAACTATTCCTTTAAAAAACAGCTCTTTCCTGCTACATTAGTCAGTTACAATTTAACAATATCTACACTATATTTCTGATATGATAGCCTTTTGTACGGGTTTTTTTTTCTCGATTTCTATGTGTGTCCAAACTTTTGACTGGTAGTGTATGTTCAGTCTCTCTATGGGGTGGTATGATAGCTCAGTGGGTAGAGCTATCATGCCATGTAGAGCAACACACCCGAGGGTGACCAGTTCAATTCTTAAATGTCTTAAATGGCATTATTTTGATGAACCATGTCAACAATAAGTGCTTCTTGTGGAGAAAAGACCAGTCCTCCCACCCTCCATTTGGTTGTCGTTCAGTTCTACAAAGGGAAAAATGAACTTACAAATGTATACAGCCAGTAAAAATAGTATTGTAATGCATGTTACAATACTTTCAGTGTGTATAGTATACTGTATATCAAATGTTGTATAGCACGAAACCTGTTCTCTTCTCTGAATGTCCTGATGATGCTGGCCACAGAGAACCTGCTCAAATTGGGTTTTGTCCTACTTCCCTCATTGTCATCCCATGGTGTACTATACAGTAGTTGACCGAAGTTCACCAGTAATCATTGTTCTTGGTCTTCCTCAGCCTCTCTCAGATGAACTCTCTGTCCTCCTCTGCCTCTATATGCTTCTGTCCATTGTAGATGGATACACACATGCCACCTGTGAACTCTGAATGGACAGTTGGTCTTTTTGCATGCTTCTGTGTGTTCAATTGCGAGTTGTGTTTAAAAGGTGACAGCTGTGTTGGAGTTGTGTTCACATTTTGCTGTCAGTGTTTACAATTTTGCAACACAAGTGCATCACAGCATGAAATGTGTTCAGTTCAATGGGAATGTGTTTAAGGTTTTGAAAGAAGAGCAAATGAGTTTTGCAACTTGTGTCTAAGTACCTGAACAGTGTTTATGGTTTGGCCAAAAGTGTTCAAGTGTCAAAGAATGGGGATTAGTGTTTTTGTCATGATTTCTGTCCTGTTATATTGTATTTAGTTCCTGATTGTTTTCTGATTATGTTTATTTCAGATCTGTTGTTTTCTGTCATAGTTTGGAGTTTGTCCCTTGTTGCATTCTTTTCCTCTGTCAGGAGTGTTTTGAGTTTTCTGTTTCATCACCTGCCTTGTTTCTCCTGTTCACTCCCACTTTACTTTACTTTACTTTACTTTATTTTACTTGGCAGACGCTTTTATCCAAAGCGACTTACAAGGAGAAGACACCAGCAATTCCCATTCAGTTTCCATAAATTCTGAGTTCCCACTTACCTGGTCACGCCCCTTCTCTCCCAGCTGTCTGTCTGTATGTATGCTTCTGTAGAGTTTCCCTGTTGTTGCCAGGCTTCCTTGTTTGCTTGTTCTCTGGTCTGTTCCTGTTCCCCTGTCATATGCAGTTGTCTCCAGCCCGTTGTGCCCTCCTGTGGTTTCCAGCCCTGTTCTCCTCACCTGACTTCTCCCAATCAGTTCTGCCGTCACTTCTGTGTCTTCCGTCTGCCCCTGGTAAATCCACCCATCTCCCCATCTTGTGTTACCCTCACTCACCTTCTCCGTGTCTCGTTAATCAGCCCCAGTCACGCTCTTCCCCTGGTTACCTGCAGTGTTTTTGTCTCTTGCCTGTTTCCACCTCTGTGAGTAGTTTTAGGTCTGGTTCTGTCTTCTCCTCTTGTGCGCCATTATTAATGTTTCTCATTCTGGTTCCCGTTTCAGTTTTCCAGCCACACAGTATATTTCTTAGTAAGGAGTTTTTCCCTCCTTTGTAGTGACTTTAGGTTTGCCCGTTTGTTTGTGCCTGTGTTTGTAATTTGGTTTTGTGGTTGCCTTTCTTCCCAAGTCTATGTAGTTGGCTTCCTTGGTTATTAGTTTGAGGTTCTCCAGCCATGTTTTGTGTGCCTCCCTTGTGGAGTGATTTTGAATTTTAATTCTGTACTTAACTGTTGTCTGCTGTTGTTAAATTCCCCTCACCTAATTCCCCAGTGGCTCTGAGTGTTTTTGGGTCCATCTTAGCCCTGAACATGACAGTTTTAGCAATTGTGAAAATTGTGTTTTGCCTTGTTTTATACTCATATGTAGCACTATAAATGTAAAGTGCCCTATAAATAAAATTATTATATTATTATATTGTGGGGCGTCAGGTCACTAGTCCAGCAAAAGATGGGCTCTACAGGGCACAGTAGGTTACTGGAGACTTAAACTTTGAACACCAGCTTGCTAAAAACCTTTAGCTTTTTCTGGTCTCTCTGTCTAAACCCCTTTAGGTCTTAACCCTTAATACAACCCTTAATAATCAACATAATAATAACTAGAAAGTTCCTGGAGAAACTTTGAAGGTGCCTGCCACTTTGCACCGCTGAACCTCAAAACCATCTCGCCAAAAAGAAAGCAGGATTTACCGAGCCGGTCGTTTTGATGTATAATATGTCTGATAGGAATCCCCAGTCTATCCTGTGAGGTAATACTGTGTGGTTTTTGATTTACGTTGCCATGGTAACTAAAATGCCAACTAATCATAATAGGAGACATCTGGTGACTGAGCTGGTTGTTTTGCTATATAATACAGTCAGGGAATAAATTATTTGAACCCCTGCTGATTTTGTAAGTTTGCCCACTAACAAAGAAATGATCAGTCGAAATTTCAATGGTAGGTTGATTTGAACAGTGAGAGACAGATTAATAATAAAAAAAATGCATTTCAAAAAAGTTATAAATTAATTTGCATTTTCATGAATGAAATAAGTATTCTATCCCCTATCAATCAGCATGATTGAAAGTACACCAAAGGCATTAATTAAAAAAGAAATATAAACAATATATACCCTTAAAATGTCAAAACAATGCTTACCA
>JAUBNQ010000003.1:19518445-19530790 GCA_032353495.1 Ctenopoma kingsleyae | reverse complement strand
ACACAAAATCCTTTTACTTACATTGTAATTTAAGTATTAGCAGCCAAAGATTTCATAGATGTGTCCTGTCTCCATGTAGTTAGACAGTACTAGTTAGCAGTTGCTAGTGCTAAATTTTAGTGCCAAAATGGACTCCAGACCTCCTAATTCTCCCTTTAGAATGCACTGTGTAGGGCAGAAGGAAAAAATACAGAGGGGACAGACAAATCTGACAGAAAACAGGGTAAGTTCGGTTACCTAACGTTTTCTCACTATGTAAAGTCATTTCAGATTTTAGCCTAGCCATGCTATCTAGCTAGCTAGCTAAACCTAATGTAGCTAAACTCAAATAACTAGTAACTAATAGAAACAGTCACGTTTCAGTGCAATAAAAACATGTTTCAGTATTCATAAAAAATTTGGCTACCTGCTGTATTATACATTACCAGTTAAATAATACTGTACTACTACATGAAGAGAGGTGTGTCCACTGTTCTCAACCTTTACCAAAGAGAAGTCATATGTTTGAGGATGAACAAGTGGGCAATTATAAGACTTAAGTAAGCATTCATAACACACTCTTATAAACATGATATATGTTAACATATTTATCAACCATTTGTTAATGTTAACACGTGAATTAGCATGTAAGCCCTAAATACATTTCAACAAGAGACTTTTGTGAACTGATACTTACTGTTATTAAGTGTATTGCTCAACCATTAGTTCATAGTTATTACTACATTAAGTAAGGCTAATAAAGGTTGTTCTAAAAATTCATTAATGCATAAAGTAATGGCTTAGTTAACAAATACCATTAGTAAATGCTTAGTAGATTCATTAGTTAACCTTACTTAGTGTTACTTACATGTTAGTTCATGCTTATTAATGCATTAAGTAAATTTAATTAATGTACCCTTATTGTAAAGTGTTACCGCACAAAGAATTACCCAGCATGCATTTCAGTGATTTAACTGTGAAAATGAACAACTCTGTAACAAATAATTGATGTTTTAAATGAAGAATTTGTCACAAATTGTTGTGTAACATAGTGTTTGACCTTTTGAACAGATTAATTATGTGAAACCATTAATTCAAAAAATTTAATTGTTAAAACCATAAGTGAGAAGGCTGTGCAGTCAATAGGCCTTCCCTCTCAATCACTTCATTTTTCTATGTGAAGAATACATCTGACAAATTACAAACATAGTTTGCTGTAAACGAAGTACTCTGCGTAGTGATGGGTAGATGAGGCTTTCTTGAAGCAATGAAGCTTTCCATCGAATTGGTTCACTTTGGATAAAGCTTCACGTGAAGCTTCATTTGCTCTAATTAGTACTGAAGGCCAGATGAAGTTTCATTGTAGCCTTGAAGCACTGAAGCCTTCCAGCCAGATGGTTTACAAAATGGTTCAGGTGCATTCAAATCCCCCTGCTGCGCAAAGACTGTTAAGCAGGCAGACAGATTCTAGGTAATTTCATCAATTTGTAATACACTGTCTTGCCACAGTTAAGCCATTGCGGCATATACAGTACTGTGCAAAAGTCTTAGGGCACCATTAGTTTTGGGAGTGCTATTATGATTATATATATTTATGTTTTTTTATTATTCTTTTTATTAGAATACATCTAGGAAATATAGACAATATGTACGCAATAAAAAAACAAAAATTTACAAAAAAACAGATTCTTTAGGCTAAAGTGACAAATACTCCCAATAGTCAATAGTGTGATCTCTGTATAGAAATATGGAGAGATCAAGAACAAAAATAGGAGACCTGTCAAAATATGATGATCTCAGAGTTTTTTCTTTGAGACACTGGAAGAAGTCCAGCAAGGACCTAACTCTGCATCTGAGCTTCATTTGGATGGCAAGATGATCCTGTTATAGCTTGAAGAAAGACTGATCAAGAAAGGATAGCAGCCAAGAAACCACTTTGTGTTTCTAGTTGTTCTAATGTACTAAGAAAACTAAGAAATAAACATATGGACATCATAGTACTGCTAAAAAACTAATCTAGTGACCAACAATAGTGGCCTAAAACTTTTGCACAGTACTGTATGTGTATATACGTGTTCATAAATTGCGCCAATACACGAACCACTTCATGAACCAACGAGGCTTCAAATGTCATTGATAACATTGTCACTCACCGAAACAACACAAGCCTCGATACACGCTTCACTACACCTGGATTTCTCAAAACAGGCTTCAATGCATCGACACAGTACAACCCATCACTAGGTGTGCGATACTGCAACCTTTGGTATCGATCCAATACCAAATAAATACAAGGCCAGTATCGCCGATACCGATAAGATACTATTACGTTATAAGGGCAAACTGCCGGAAAATGCACCCCATCACATAAAAGTGCTTTAAAAATGTTGATGATTTAAAAATGTTAAAATCACTGTAAAATCACAATCAAATGCACAAAATATGAACAAACAAAAACACCAGTATTAAATTAACATCCAGATCCAGGATACCTCTCTTCAACTAAGATGTAATAAGATAACAAATAAAATACCCGTCACATTAAATCGCTTTAAAAACACAATCAAACGCACAACACATAGAAAAACACCAGTGTTGCATTAAGTGAATCTTGTTCGTGCTTTTTCCAACCCTGTCTCCTACAGATTACGTTCACATACAACTAAACTGCAATCCCAATTACGTTTTTGACCAGGACGTAATTGTTATGTTGTACTGAAACATAATGAGTGAATGGCGCGCTACTATTATTAGCACGAAGCGATGCCGTTTACTGTGCAGGACGGAGATGCAGGAGTCCCCCTGTCTGTCGCCATTGATGTGAGAGGAGCAGTGTTTGTACCGAGAACTTTAATTTCTGATGGAACAGTCACACTGAAAGCAGAAGACAAAAGTATCAATACCATCGCTCTAGTATAGATCCGATAACAATACCAAGTTGGTATCGATACTTTGGATTGATCCGCTCACCACTAGTACTCTGATAGTTGTGACTGTCACACAACTGTTTGGTGAAGTATTTATTACATGTGAAAATGTTCATTTTGAGTATACTTGAGGTATACTTTTTATACAAAAAAAGGGCCAGTTTAGTCCCAAGAAGTATATGTGTACTTAGACTAAAGCAGAGCAGCTTTAGTTCTAGACTTCTTCAGCTCCGCTGTGATAAAGAAAGGTACAAGAAGTCCTTCCTGCCAACAGCCATCACCCTGTACAATACATTCATTATGACAGAGAGCTCTGCTCCAACTGTTTAACTGTGTATACTTCCGTCTATTCCAAATCTGTCCTTGTTTCTGTTTTAGATGTGTTTTTGATGTGTATTTTTTCTGTATTTATCTTATTTCCTGTGTTAATCTTTGTTATTTGGGATTTTTCTATTTCTATACTGTTCTGTAATATTATTTTTTAATGGCTACTGCAACACTGAAATTTCCCCTTGGGGATCAATAAAGTATCTATCCATCTATCCATCTAGAAGTGCATTAACACAAGTATACTTACTAAGTAAAGTATACTTGGGAAATATATTTGAAGTATACTTAAGTATACATAATAATATGAACTTAAAGTACACTTCTTTTTTGAAAGGGCTGTTCAGAGTGTTTTTTGGTAGTTCAGTGTAAATAGGCAGAGGCGTGTTAAAAAGTACCACCTTAAGCCAAAAAAAACAATCTCAGTTTCTGTATAAGAAGGGCTTAGAGAAAAAAGCAACCCCTGCTAAATAAAGTAATAATTTATAAATATTACTCTGAATGTCTATGGAACCTATAGGAAGAGAATTTAAAAGTCTTTGTTACTGAGATTGGTTGTTTTATACAGTAATTAGACTGTAATTAAAATAATTTCAAATTGTTTTAATAAATAAATACATTTATTATTATAATAGCTCAATTCAATAAATTACATTTTATTGTAGCTATAGCTTACTCCTTAAGTTAAAAATTATATTGCATATTGTAGTTTATATATCCTACTAATCTCACAATTAATTGTCTTTTATGGTAATAGAGGATTTAAGTAATTACTATTAGATCTACAGTAGAAAACAACCAAAATCCAGACGGTGTTAACAGTAAAATGTCAGTAACATTACCAATTGTTACATATGCTGTATTTTACAACAGTTTCCATGAATACATTAAGTTACCGTAAAAACAACGTGGTGTCATGGAATTTACCCATGATGACATGCAAATTACAGTACTGAACTGCAAACATATTTTAGAGTTTTTTACTGTTGATTTTGCAGTATTAAACTATGTAAATTACAGCAAAGGTTAACAGTGTAGAATTATGACTAGATAACATGTCTCTGGGGTTTTTAGAACAAAATAGAATAACCTCTGTCTTGTCCGAATTAAGGAGTAGAAAATTACAGGACAACCAAGCCTCTATGTCTTTTAAACAAGCTTGAAGCCTAACCAGTTGATTATGTTCACCTGGTTTCATAGATAAATACAATTGGGTGTCATCCGCATAACAATGGAAATTTATTGAGCGTTTCCTTATAATATTGCCAGCGGAGACATGTATAAAGTAAAAAGAATTGGTCCTCTATAACTTAACTTTTGTGCGCATGGAGGACTTAACATAAACAAATTGGGATCTATCTGATAGATATGACTTAAACCAGCTTAGTGGTGTTAGTGGTCTTTTAATCCCAATGACATGTTCCAGTCTATGTAATAAAATGTTATGATCTACAGTGTCGAAAGCAGCACCAAGCTCTAACAAAACCAGTACAGAGAGAAGCCTGTGGTCTGAGGCTAAGAGAAGATCATTGGTAACTTTAATAAGTGCTGTTTCTGTACTATGATTTACTCTAAATCCTGACTGGAAATCTTCAAGATTTTCATTTATTTATATAGTGTGTATATACATGTGTTTATTTCACAATGTCATATTTACATATTTTATTTTAAAAAATTCAATCTCCATAGATATAGGATATTTTAAAACTGCATTCTGACATTTTAACACGTTTTAGTCTGAACTAAAGTATAATTTTTTTTCCTTCTGCCAGTTGTTGTCTGTTGGAGAAGAATGCATTCATCACAGTGCCAGAATATCATGGTCATACTGATATTTGACAGTTTACATTCTTTACTGTTACATCATTTTGCAACTGAGTACAATACTCGATTTTGATTCATTAAACACTTTTCATAATTCCAATTTAATATGATCATCCCAATTTGCCACATTAGCCTGAAATCAGACTGACATGATGTTGACGGGTGTGGTGATTTATTCTAAGTTGGTTGATTGAATATCCTGGTGTTGACACTGACTGATTACAGAAATCAACAGTAAATTGTTTTTGAACATGGGACACTTCTTCTCAGCACTCATGAAGGGCATGGGGAGGTGCACACTGTAACTCACTGCCATGATGTCAGACTTGTAGTGTAATTATAAACCCATCTGTCTCTCATCGTATGACAAGCACAAAATGTCCAATTATAGTTTCGTTTAAATTGTAATTAGTTCGGCCCAATTTGCCATCCTCTAGTGTGCTGCATGTGCCTAATTGAAAGGGAGATGCATGATTCTATGCTCAAAAACTGTAGAGATTTCTGTCATGTGTCACAGTTACTATTAGGAAATTTCCTCAAGGCTCTCAAAAGCAGGGATATTTGTGGTGCATGAGGCCAGACATCCACTAGAACCCCTGATAAGATAGATCTTTTCAGAGTCAAGGATTTGATCAGGCATGAGACAGATTTTCTTCACTGGGGTGTGCCATAAACTTGTTTTTCCTCTGCTGTAAACTCCACAGTCAAGGTGTTCCCTTAGCCAATAGATTTAATAATTTCATTTTTGTTTCTGAGAAACTGTCCATCAATTTTGGCGAACAGATCACATAGCAACATAACAATAGCTACATTGGACATTTATTGACCTGGAGCATACAGGGGGTCAAGCAACCGGGCGATTTTTCATCCCCCTCAGTGTCACATTTTTCCATATAAACACAACACAAGTCCCCTTAATACTTCAGTGATACAATATGTTATATCACGATCATTAGTTTGATCATTTGATGTTCATTTGTGAGAAATCTATCGTTTTGTTTAGTCTGTTTTGTTTAGTTGTTTTGATAGCAGCACCAGGAGGGAAGGGGCACTTAGGGTGGTCATGTGTGGAGTGAAACCATTTCAAATCTCTGCTCATCCCCCTCAGTCACTACTACAGAAGCCTTGTGTTAACTAAACCTGTGACTATAGCCTGTGAATGTCCACACAATATTATAGGGAGAATGAAAATGGGTCTGTACTGTACATGAACACAGGTTTCGCAGATTTTAATTTCTGCCTATAAGTTGAGAAAAGATTAGTCAAAGCCGTCCAAGGCTACAAGGGGAAGGGTGCAATCATTGTGTAGCAGTGGTCCAAATTGTCCATAAGGGACATGAAATGTGTTAAAGTTTGCTTTGTTAAAATAAACAGAGACTCTGGATGTTCTCACCTTGTCCTTGTTTCGCAGTCTGTCCAGTGGAGATGAAAGCCAGGCAGCTGAAGTGCAGTGTCTAGAATGGACTCACTGAAGGCAGCTACACTGAAACCTCAGTGTGAAAAGTCTGTGTATACTGTTGCTGAATAGTGGTTCATCTATTTTGCTGGAGAGAAAACCGACAGGAATGGTGGTCTACACCCTTGCTGCCTTAACTTCACCAGCACATTTTCTTGCCTGTATCTCCTCAAAGCACAGTAAAAAGCTGATGTTCCTTTGGCCAAAATCTCCACCTAACTTAAAACATTCACGAAGGCTAGCAAAATACTGTCTGGTATCTGGAGTGCTTTTCTCAAACACTGAGTTTTACAGACATGTAACCTCTCATGTATCACCTTATATTTGAGCCACAGAACAAAAATATTAATACATGTCAAGTAAAGAAAATCATACACTCAATTCACCAAATTCTCAAAGTATTTCCAAAAATTCTTTGTCAGATTGATAAAATAATGCAGTCCCTGGTCAGCTATGAATTAAACTATTTAAACTGCCTACATCTGGGTGTACAAGAAAGGAGATAACATTTTACCTCTCAGTTACATTTGAGTTGCTTGAGAAAAGAAGTTGAGTCAGTATGGTGTTGTGGATGGATGCCTCAGTTCTCAACTTTCTCATCATTTTGGTTGTTGTCATGCCGTGACACTTCACCCAATTCTTGTGAACGCCATATCTTCGGAACGCTTTGAAGGACTTTTTTCAAATTTAGTACAACTGCCCAATTGGAGTTTCTTATAAGACTTTTTTTGGTGGTTATCACACTTATTAAAAAGTGAGGCTTCCTTTGCCAGTCTTATGTTCTGATATGTTACCCTTTCCATGGTGAGCTGAGCTAGCTGTGCGTGGCATGCCGTAGTTATCACAAGACGTCTCTGGGATGGAACAACAACAACATACATAGTGCAGTGATAGCATATTTTTTTTATACATGAAATCTGTTTTCCAGTGTTCACATACATAAGCATTGTGTGTTTGCGGCTCTGAGCACTTCCAAAATGTAGGTGACCTACCCTTCTTTGTAGACATGACTTTACACTTAGATTAGATTAAATTAGGTTGGGTTAGTCTAGATTAAGAGAAAATTATATTTTCTTATTCTTAGAATGTTAATACCAACATTTTATATAGCATGCCACCTGGTCTTTAGCAGTAGGTTTACTTGACAGTTTAATGTGTGCATTGAAATGCCATGTCATTTAAATTAAGAAGTCTCCTCTTCGGCATTTCTCCAGTTGGTGGGACCCTATTTTGAGACGTGATGATCTGATTGTCATAAAAGTTGTCTGAACAAACAATATATTTACAAATGTTCAAATAAAACTGAATAATTGTTTTTTTCTGTATTTACATTGGTGTGTGTTTACTTTTATCGGAAATTGGGAGCTTTGTGTACTGTAAATTTTATCAGCTTCAGAACTTCCAGAAGCTTCTTAATAGATAATAGACATTGATTTCATTCTCCTCTCACTGCAAATTGCCTGTCATGTGATGCACAAGTGAAAGCACAGCATCTGTAAATGTATTCAGGGTCTGGTCCCCGCATTCAGGCCATGATTAGCCTGTAATCGGCAAAAGTACAAAGATTATTAGCTCTCACACTCAGCAGTCTTCAGGGAATCTGCTTTCTAACCATCTCTTCTCCTCTGCATTTCTGCCCTTGATTACAACATGCTCCCCTGATTTGCAGAGCAGTGGCAAGGGCACTTTTTATATGAGACATCCTGAGGACATGATTGCCTATATAGAGGTGCTGTATGACTGTAGTGTATAGGTAAAACCGATTGATTAGTGTATATTTAACAAATTAAATTGTGATGCTGCAAGTGCTACAACATATCGTATATAGACTATAGACTTAGTTATCAACACATGTGTGGCATGTGGAGGATGCAGAATGAGTCACATCCACAGCAGTTGCTGGTTGACACCAACATGAAATTCAGAGAGTTGGGAGAGCATAGCACAAAATATTGAAGGGAATAAATTTGCTTTCTTTTAGCTTTTAAATGAAGCTAATGGCATGTCCCATGCTCAGATGAAATACAGCACTGATGTTGGGATCATTGTGATTAGGACACCAAGCCAGTACACCTTGGTGTTTGACATGATCAGTTTCTAAAAATTCCAATATTTTGAAGCATACAGGCAAAAATCTGCAAGTTTTACATGGTTGAATGCTCAAATTCCTATTTCCGTTTGGTCTCACATTTCCTTTCAGTTTTCTCTTGTTACTCTTGAGATAAAAAGAGGCATGTTGTAAAGTTTCATGTGTGAATAATCTTCCTGTTCAGTAACATCCTGTTCTCCACCACGAAAGTCAGTTTAGTTGTGAAAAAGCTAAACAGCCAAATATAGGCATGTTCTATTAATGTCTGTTGTAGACCCTCCTTTCATCTGAGGTGATTAAAATATATCAGGTTGGTACTCCTTTCAGCCATATGAACTCATCCCTGCGAGTGCTCAAATCCTGACTTGCAGATTGATTAAAGCACTAGTTCAATACTTTTGTTGTTAATAAAATGCCACAGCTTGAAGGACTGCATTCCCCAACTCAAGTGTGTAAAAAGGCAAAACCATGAGCCAGTTTTATCTTTCAGTTAAAATATTCAATTCAAGTGAAGGATAACCACACTTAGTCACTGCTTCTGCTCTGTGAGCCTCTGCATTTTTATAAGCTCAACCGGCAGCAGTGAGAGCAGGTCAAGAGCATCATTGATCTCAGTCTCATATGTGGCTGTATTTTGTTCAAAGCCCTATGGTGCAGAGTGTGCTTCGATCTGTGGGTGATTTATCAAGTCTGCAATACCTGTGCCAAGTCACAACACAGCGTCATGATAATTAATATTGTGCTTGAATGCCAATACAGAGTATAAGCCTGTACATGATTTGACAAGAACGGTCAATAACCAGCACTTATAATGGCCCTGCAGAAAAAAAGGACCTCCTGGTGTGATTTTATTTTACAGCACAAGTAGGTAGGGACGGTTGGGGCGGCTGTGGCTCAGGAGGTAGAGCAGTCGCCTGCCAATCGGAAGGTCGGTGGTTCGATTCCCAGTACCTCCAGTCATATGTCGAAGTGTCCTTGGGCAAGATATTGAACCCTGAGTTGCCCCCGGTGTGTCAGGTCAGCTGCATAGCAGCTCTGCCATCGGTGTATGAATGTGTGTGTGCTTGTGTGTGCGAATGGGTGAATGAGAAGCAGTGTAAAGCACTTTGAGTACCAGTCTAGGTAGAAAAGCGCTATATAAGTGCAGACCATTTACCATTTAATATTAGTTGAATTTATATTGTGAAGGTTTTGCATTAGTGGATAGTTTAGAATAAAAGTATAAACTTGTCTTTTTATTTGTGTTTCCTCAGGCAATCCATGGGAAGTTAGGGAGTGCAGGGTGTTAAATAGTGAGGGGCCTAATGAGTGAATGAGTGACACCTGGGAACAACTAACAAGGGAAGCTGAGCTGGGAGTGTGACCATAGTGAGGGAAAGGCAGGGAAAGCAGGAAATAAGGGCAACCCTAGCCTGTAGGGGCTAGGGCATGGGTTGTGACAGAGTCCATGCAAAGGTTATAATAAAATAAGAATTTATTAAAACTAACATTACAGAACCTAAACCACAATACAAAGGCAAGGCCGTGTGGATATCAGCTGTAGGAAGGCGAGAAAACACAGTTTCACATTAGTAGACAGGAAGGCCTAGGTGAACATCAGCTGACATCCTTCTTATGTCAGCCAAACCTGCCCAGATCGACCAGGACAAGACAGTGGGAGATAGTGGGGATACAGCAAAAGCAACTACAGTATCTTCTCGAGAGCAGTGACAGGTTGGTAAGTTACTGTTAACACAGTGTGACAGTATGTGGCTGGTAATTGTAATTCCAGTGTGGTACCATAAACTGGCTACAAGAAGTATAACACTCTACTATAACAGTGTACTATAACAGTGCACAAGTAAAAATACAAAAAATTAGTGCATTTACATGCACTCGAGTAACCAGGTTACTGGAAATCCTTGTATACATGAAACAGAAGTAGAGAAATACATGGTGGAAAAAATATTTAGATGTTTACTGCTATCTATTATATAAAACCTTAATTGTATTAAAAATGAGTTGGTTGTTAGCTGAACATGATTCTTTCATTATATCTGTGTCTGAAATGTGTTGTACATGGGTACAAAACAGTTCTCTGCGAAAACAACTGATAGATGTTTGTAGAGTAACTGAATAATTCCTAAATCATAACCAAATGTATAAATACCAAGTTTAAATTATTAACCTCAACTGCAATAAACTAGTTTAATACTTTGAAATAGAGCTTAAATATTTAGTTAGGTTTTAGTAGTATTTTAGTTAAAGATAGCTATTAATATAAACTTAACTATTACAAAAGTAGCGAAAATAAGTGTAACAGGCGGCACGGTGGTGTATACAAAGACATGTATGTTAGATTAATTGATGACTGAAAAAAAAAAAATGTCCGTAGGGTGTGGATGGTTGTTTGTCTCTGTGTGTCAGCCCTGCGATGGATTGGCGACCAGTCCAGGGTGTACCCCGCCTCTCGCCCAATGACAGCTGGGATAGGCTCCAGTACCCCCTGCGACCCTTACGAGGTTGGGAAAATAATTCGATGAATGTAACTGTTGTACCAGAAGAAGAAATTTCTCAAAGTCTGCCACATCAAGATTTTCATTTTGTTAGAATTGTTAAATATCAGAATCTCGTCCAGTTCAGTCCAGCAGCAGAGACGCTACACCTGATGTAAAGCAACAGAGTACAGAGGAGGTGAAGCATTGTTGGTCTGGTTGTTAGAACTGGCTTCTGAGGGTACAGAATAGATGACATCATTACCACAGGAGGCGCTGTGGCAAGAAGCAGCTGCACAGTTGGAAAAATCCACCTCAGAGTATACTAATTTAGTGGAATTGTCTTCAGTCTGGAAGAAAACAAACACATGTCAGAAATGATTACTTATACTCTGACTTAGTTTTGATGACATCTTGAAGCTTTTATTTTTTAAATTACATGTGTATAATGTGTGCCTGACCCATCAAATAATAGCCCATTTATTATGTATTGTGCTCTTTAACGAAACTATAAAAAAAAGAACATGTTTGAAACCATTTCCACATATGAGATTTTTGATACATCATATCTGATACATCAGGCATCTAGAAAAAAAATATTATTCATTGCATTTGCAATAACTGGGTCAATTAAACTGGTTTGGTAATTTAATTTTAAAAAAAAGGAACTACTTTACCGCTTTTAATTTCAGCTTGTAGTAGACAAAACACAGTGGAGAACTGCTGTATGTTCTCTCATCTTTATTAGATGACTATGTTTTACACAGCTTGGTTTGAGACTTCGGTTGCAGGTGGTGTAGTGGTTAGTTGTTTTTTTTTTTCTTTTTTGTTTCATTTTTTTCTTGGACTCTTCTTCTGAAGATTTCATACACCAAAGTCCTTATGAACTCTTTGCCTTAAATTAATCAACAATAGTCAATCATTTTATTTAATCCAGCTTAAAAGGAATCTGGTGCTCCATGAAAAAAGTGTTTATCGATTACTAATACTGACATAATTATCATTAGTATTGATATCATTATAAATTCATAACCGCTACAGAGGGTAGGTTAGCTTTTGATTTAGTTAAAGCAATGATGTTGTGTTTAGTTGTCTTTAAATCACAGCCTTTGATCAGTTTTTTCATTCTGTTGTTTAATTTGTTTTTTATTTTTTTTGGAATTTGGTTTCAGAGCCACATCTAGCCACTATTCAAACTGAGAAGAACTGAGTTTTACTATTCTAATTTATATTGAGCACTGTTGACTCAGGAAAACCATATGAAATAAC
>JAUBNQ010000003.1:19469357-19486490 GCA_032353495.1 Ctenopoma kingsleyae | reverse complement strand
TACGGATTTGTGAACTGTACCAAGGAGTTAACCTCCTCTGATTAACTACCTTCTTTTTCAGAGGGGCAACAGTATCAAGTATAGTGTGCAGTGAAGCTGCAGCATTATCGACAATATAATCAACCTGTACAGGAGTAAAGTTAGGATAACTGTCCTCTTCTGTGTAGGTACATGTCACTGGATTAAAAGATGATGGAATCATATCCATAAATCAGCCAAAATCAGAATGAACAGGTTATGTCTTTAATACTAGAAATAATGCCCTGCAGTTGTATGCCTTCACCATCCAGTCACATGCATGTTTGTCCAGATTCATATTCTAATTAGTTCATCCATGAGACCAAGTGGTTAATGGGGGCAGTCTGTGAAGATTCTGAGTCATCCAGGTGAAGTTGTCTGAAAGTTGAGTCATAGCAACGACTTCTTTCTTTAAGGTAGAGATGTTTCATTCTGCATCCACAGAACTTTTTCGATCTGAGGGAAGTTGGCTAGTGACCACAAATGTATCCTCCAGGTTGGTTTCACCTCACTCCTGCCTTGAATAGGCTTGTTAAGTGAAACAAAGGCAGGGGAGGGGTGTGGGTAGATGTAACAGCCCCACCCCTGGCAGCTCCTCCTGCCCCCATTAAGTGGGTCGTTAAGTGTGGTCAACCTGGTGGACATGTGAATTGGACTGGAATTCTGGATATGTCAGTTCACAAGGATTGGATGAAGGTGTGGTCACTATAACCTTGTCCTTTGACCTAATCAGTTCATCACTGATTTTAATTGGCCAGTTCTACAAAAGTGTTCTTCTCTTATCATCTTCACAAGAATGGGCTGCAAGAACTGGATGAACAAAAGCTCAGTGTGACCTTAACCTTTGACATTTGGCCACCAAAATTTACTCAGTTCATCTCTGAGTTCATGTCTGTCATCTCTGACAGATTTGGATGAGTACCTCCAAGTACTCCTTAGATATTGCATTCACAAAAACACACAAGGATAGCGTGTGGAAAAATTCACAAAATAATTTACTGTCACACTCCGTTAGTGGTGTGCAATACCAAGTAAATACAGGGCCAGTATCGCCAAAACCGATTCAGATCCGATACTATTACCTTATAAGGGCAGCCTGCCGGAAAATGCACCCCTGTCGCATAAAAGTAAAGTAAAAATATTTAAATCGTTTTAAAAATGTTAAAATTGCTGTAAAAACACAACCAAATGCACAAAATATGAACAAACAAAAACACCAGTGTTAAATTAACATCCAGATCCAGGATACCTCTCTTGAACCAAGACAACGAATAAAACCCCCGTCACATTAAGTTGCTTTAAAAACA
This sequence comes from Ctenopoma kingsleyae, assembly GCA_032353495.1. Lineage (NCBI taxonomy): Eukaryota > Metazoa > Chordata > Actinopteri > Anabantiformes > Anabantidae > Ctenopoma > Ctenopoma kingsleyae. The sequence continues at coordinate 19,485,165 of JAUBNQ010000003.1, read as the reverse complement.
AACAAAACACACAAAACATAGAAAAATGTTACATTAAGTGAATCTAGATCCAGGAAATTTCTCTTGAACCTAGAGACAATCACAATGGCTGCTACAAATTAATTATTGTAGGAGAGTGTATTTAATGACAGACTGGCTGCCACAAAATGCACCCCCCTAAAATACAGTTTCTGTTTGTCCAGGAATTGAATAATTTTGAGAGTGAAGTTGTAGGACTGATGCTGGTTAGTGGTGTAAGTTTCATGGATGTGACACTTTCTTAGTGGGAGATAGGACGGGGTGCATTTTCTGGTAGAGGTTCTCTGTCTCTGTAAAACGGGGTCTCTCTGAGGGATTTCCCTCCTCCTCTCTCCGTTTATTTTGTAGCTGCTGTTCTCTTGTTCATGCTTTTACCAACCCTGTCTCCTACAGATTACAGTTGCATACAACTAAACTGTAATCTCAATCATGTTTTTCAACAGGACGTAATTGTCAGATAAATGGATGGTTTTGTTTACTTAATATCAGCTGTACGGTGGAAATATGATTGGAAATTGGAAAATTGGAAAAACAAACAAACAAATGCGCCGCTCCCGGTGTGTGTTATGCGCATCGGTCTGCACCGGTGTGTGCGTTTTGGCCTTTATACTTTAAAAGTCAGATTTCCCAACGTGAGCTCTCTGTCCGCTGGTGTGTTCACCTGTGTGCGCGCGCGAGTGTCTCAGTGTGTATATCAGTACAGAACTCCAAAGTGCGCGATACAGAGACAGAAATGCCGCCGTCATGTAAATACAATAAATAACATGAAGCTGTTCAGTTAGTTTAATAAAAGAACAACGTACAGACCTGTTCTATAGGCAAGGGAACCTGAAATGACATCTATGTGATCTGGCGCTGTACAGAAAATCTAATTACATAAAATTAACTTGACCGTCTGAAAACATCAATTCATCCAAAATCAAAAAACAACAATTTTTCATTTTCTGCAAAAAATGCTCTAAATGACAATATTTGTATTTGGAATTTGGGAGTTATGTTGCCAGTAGTTATATATATGATAGTTATATATATATATATATATATATATTTGTATGTATGTATGTATATATACAAAAATTATATATACAAAAATTGTTTTGTTATATATTTGCTTCTAAATTACTGATTTAGCCATATGCTGTGACCTGCTCAAGAAATCTCTGCTGATTTATGAAAAATGAGCATTAAGGGCAACTTTTGGATGCAGCTCTTTAATGAGGACAGTTATAAAAGCACCCATGGACCGCCAATGAACACACAAGCCTGGCATCCAGTTTAATTACTGGGTAAGTTGTGAGCCAGCCAAAAGCAATGGATTTCCCTCCCCCAGAGGCTCTAATCTGTTTAAAGCTGACTGCTTATCCTAACTGCAGAATCAGAGGATTCAATGGCAGGTGCCACTGTGAAGTCCCAAAACAGACGCTATCGGTCTCACATCCCAATATCCACCTCTCCCAGAGCCTGAAACACAAGTTTGCCTCTGTGTGTCCAACTTCCTGGCATTCTTAATTATTGCAAAATCTGCTCAATCACACATGGCGCAAAATCAGAAGAGGCTCCTAGAAGTAATTATATTCAGACACTGAGCTTATGTGTTCTGGGTCGCTTTACTGTGGAGGCAACATGATGCTTTCCACTGTTTGCATACACTCACCCTCTGAGTTTTATATAGGTGAAATAGCTTTAATTAGTTAAATGTGCAATTGAAACACAAAGTCTGTGTCTTTCTATTATGCATTGGATGTTCAGAGATGATCTCTCTGTGCATGTAGGGCAGACTTATTTCACTGTGTAAATAGCCAGCTCTATATGTCAGTACTGACTCAATTGTGCTTGTCAGAGTCTGTGAAACAGATGACAGTAATACTGTTGTGTTTCAGCATGTCTGCGGTTGCAGGATTTTTTGCAGCTCTTGGCTTTGTTCTGGCTGGTGACTTGACAGTGACCAACTGGAATTGTTGATATAATTTGCCACTGACCAACTTCCCTCAAGCCAACGAAGCAATTCAGATGAACTGTGAAACGTTTCAGCCTCACAAGAAAGTCCAGTTGCCATAACTTAACTTCCAGACAAAAATACAGTGACAGATAACTATGCTTCAGCAAATCATCACTGATTCATTATTGGAGCAGATGTCACAGAAAGAACTTGCATGTACCAGAATTCAATTGATAAAATTTACTGTATTCTTTAATTCATATGTACATCTCCCTCTCCCTCCCCCCCTCCATAAAGATAATTTCATTGAATATTTTTAATATATGTAGTCAGTTTTACAGCTTCTGCACAGGATTGTTGTTTTCATGAAAGTCACATCTAGGTCAGCAACATCATTCTGTTTGTTAGAGGAACCAAGAACGAGCATAAATGGAATGAACAAGGACTTAGCAGGAAAGGGGCAAACACAGAGGGCATGTACAGAAGCAGCGCAATTGTGATTAACTATGTACAGTACGAATCATTCATACAAATTAGGCTGTAAGATATAGAATTCAATACATTACATTTGATATATTAAGTGACAATGAGCAAACCTCATCTCTCACAAACAACCACTGATCAGTCAGGTACTCATACATTCAGTCAGCTGAGAACAAACTCAAACTCTGCCTGCACTAGTAGTAACACTGATGACAGCTGAGGATTGACAGTTTTACAGTGTCTTGTGTGTTAATACCTTTTCTCTCCTGATGAAGTCTAATAAGTCCACATTCACCTTTACAAAGGTATGACCACCTCACGTTTCTAAAAGCATCAAACTCATTTTAATTTTCACTCTCTTCAGCTGCCTTTCAGGTTTTGTAAAAATGTGGCTAGCCATTTATTTTGTTTTCCAGTTATGCAGGATAAACTGCAGAGCATAAATAGCACAGCAGGGGCAATCGTCGATATGTTGTTGTCCAGAGAGTTAATGTACTGTACATGAAAAACACTAAGAAAAGAAAACATTAACATTTAGTTTTACAATGAGTCTGGACTAAACAACAATGCACAGAGTTTAATAGTAACAATTAATAACCCCATAAGGATAATAAGACCTTGCATTCTATACATGATTTAAAGGGATAAAAACATAATTTAGGAGGAAAATTGTAACTTAGTCATATCAGTCATTTCAGGCATATTACAGTCCCGTATACCACCTTGTTAAACAGCTTAAAATATCAAATTCCTCAGTAAAATTAAAAAACATGAAGTGGGGAAACCATTTGGATGTTTGACACTCTAGAATGGACATGTTATAGGACAAAATGGGTAACATTTCTCTGGGATGGGTAAAAGCCCCAGTCTGTGCTCCATTTATCCACTGTGCTGTAAATGAGGGTATGTCAGCCAGAGGGAAAGTAGGGAGTGTCACTGTGGTAGTTGTAGTCTGGGCACACTTTCTGCACCAGTTTGTAGTCGGTGCTGTAGAAGGATATGAAGATGCAGATGACTTTGAAAGGTTTGGAGCACAGCCAGGAGACGTGACTCTGTGTCTGCTCTTGGTAGCAGGTCTTGGATGGGTCAAAGTTGCAGAGGGTGTTCTTGGCACCTTTCTCTACCTTCTCATACTCTATACGGCAGTTAAAGGACTTTGAGTCCTTGGCATCTATGACAGACTGCTGTGCTGTCACATCAAACTCTACTATCTTAGTGGGAGGGACCAAGCTGACGGACACATTGCCTTGACCTGTGGAGTTGTGGCGGAAGTAGACACTGAATGTGCCATTGCCGTGATCCACAATCTTACCAGTGATCAGTAGGTTGAGTTTGACCGTCTTGATATTGGAGTGGAAGTCTCCCCACCCAAACATTTTCTTGAATTTTCCTGTCTTGACCATAGGCCGCCGTTTAGCCCGTGGCCGTGAGTCCTGAAGGTCTGTGGAGTTCCTCAGCCAGTCCCACAGGTCTTGTTCTGAGTAGGGTTCTGGAGTATCATAGCGAAGGTCCAATGCTGTGCTGTTTTCTTTGCCATGCAGAGTCTGTGACAGCAGCCTACTGATAGACATATCCTTACTGCTTTCTGTCCATATATGTTTTAGTGTTGATTTGGGGTTTCCTGACTTGACAATTTCTGACTTTGAGGCATGGGTACTTGTAACCTGCAGAAGAAAGAAAAAATATACATCAGCTACTAAATATTATCTTTGAATTAGTTGTCTAACACATATATTAGTTGATGGATTTATTCAGGCTCCTAATGTGCAAATGTGCTGAATTGATTTCCTTCCTGCCTTTTGCAAATGTGTATCTCGTTTCTTTGCCCATCTCTGCTAAAATAAAGGGCAAAGCTGCTTCCAGGACAGTTTCCTATGCAGTGAAGAGAGACTAGCCTGTGCATTGTACATGGTGACCTAGAAACATGTCACTAGAAGTAGACCTGCAATTGGATGCATTTTGGCAAGAGAGGGAGTGTCACACACACACACAATCATCTGCAGCTTCATCATGTTTAAATTGCATTTAGCCTTATACATGGCTTCATGCAGCTGATCTAACATCTCTGGCTAATACCTCACCTTTCTTTATTTATTGGCTTTTAATGCAGATACATGGATTTGTTTTATTTTTTTAATTTTTTGTTTTCCCACATAAAGTGTATGAGCTCCTGCATTTACATACTTTTGACCCTATCACTGAATGTTTTTTTTGTGTGGGAGCACTCATTAGCTTGTTGTTGGCCAGTAAAAGTATGTGTAAAAATCCTTGTTGACTGATCGTAGTTGACTTTAGGATTGCTTATTATCTGTGGGTAACATTTCTCAGATGTAATTCTGTGGTTAGTTACGTCGTGGTGTTTCACATTCCCACTCTTAACCACTGAGAGCAGATCTCAGAGCAGAGGAGACGCAGCGGTTTCAAGCTTCCTACGGGAAGGATGAAGATAAACACCTCAGTCCGCCTGTTGGTGACCTCTGATCTATATTATCCAGGAAATATTGACTTTAATATACAAGGATGCCACTTTCTACTAAATTGACCAGTCAAATGTATTCCGGGGATTAGAGATAATCTCTGCAAGCTTCAATTTCAAATCATGATAACTAAGAGCTCCAATTTGGGAATTATGGAGCAGCAAGCCAAGCACAAAAGAGAATACAGTAATCAGAGTAAAGCATATTGTGCCTATCTCCTCTCTCAGTTGAATACAGGGAGTATCTGCTGGCCTACACAGATAAAGGCTATTAACTAAAGTGTGCTCTTTGAATTGATGATTGATGAACCTAAGGGTTTTCACCTTTTTAGCACCAGTGGATGGAATTAGATTCATACAGACTTTGCTTGAGATATGTGACATTGATAGCCTGATTTCTACTGTACAATGTGACAGCAAATTTGTCTTGCTGAGGTTTTTGCATTTTGTGGGTTGCCTCCAGGATCAATACTTGGAAAGTAAGGTTTCTCTACAAATCAGTTGGCCCTTCAAATTGAACTGCCTCATAGCATATCTCTCAGGACAATAGGAACATACAGCAAGCTTTACACATACTGTTACAAGGACAATATACCTGTACAGTAAAGCAGTGTCTGTGTGCATGCGTCTAGGCTGTAGTTATATACATATTTTGAACTTCACATTGTTTTTAGGTGTAGGGTAGATATCATGGCATTTTTCAACCAGTTCAAGCCCCCCCAACCCCCATACTTAAGCCGGTTGTGTCCCCCGCACCTCTCCAATCAAAATTTCGTCCATGTGTCTGTAGCCCTGATATTGAACTGCTGCCTGTGGGACTGTGTCCATATTAGTTGCCCAGAGAGTTTTCTCATGCCATATTAATCACCGTCTACATTCCTCCATCTGCTAATGTTGCTGCTGCGTGTGACATCATACAGAGGCCACCTCCACTCTGCAGACCAGACACCCTGACGCCCTCTTTATTATCTCTGGGGACTTTAATCATGCCAACCTCCATAAAACACTTTTAGCCAGTTTGTGAGCTGTCCCACCAGGGGGGAGAAGACACTGGATCTAATGTATGCTAATGTAAAAGAAGCATACAGTTCCACTGCTCTCCTGCCCCTGGGCAAGTCAGATCAAAACCTGGTTCACCTCCTTCCTCAGTACGCACCTTTGGTTCAGCGGCAGCTGCTATTGTTAAAACTGTAAAGAAGTGTACAGGGGGGGCCAATGATGCCCTGCAGGCGTGCTTTGAAGTCACAGACTGGAAGACTCTCTGTGAGCCTCACCCCACAAAAGCTGCAGGGCCTTCAGGAACTCTGGTTGTCCTGTCACTCCTCTCTCTATACGGGGGGAGGAGGTAGAGGTTGTGTCTGAGTATAAGTACTTGGGCGTGTACTTAGACAATAAACTTGACTGGTCAACACATGCAACCGCTCTGCTGCAGATGTTTTATGAGTCTGTGGTGTGAACTCTGGTTATTAGTCATGAGGTTGGTACACCTATCACCCATCATGGCCATCCTTGATATTCTGCTGCCATAACAATATTGCACTTAATCTATTACACAGACTCTTTCATACATGTACTCTTTCCTTCCCTACATCTGTTATGTGGCTGTATATTCAGGCATCACCACATCAATTAAGAGACTTCCCACAATTAACAATTTAGTTAATGCTAACAGAAAAAAATATTCTAGCACATCATAAATCATTAGTATATAAGTAAATAAGGATAACTTAAATGTTATTTGAATTACATTAGCATTAATGTGAAATATTCAAAGGACATTAATTACAACTTTGCCTAACTGTAACATACTGTTAAGAAGGGCAAATAAATTAACAAGTTACCTTGTGGAGAATATGTTCTGCATTAGGGAAAATCAAAAGTAACAAATAGAAGCTAGTCAACAGCCCACTCAGAGGATCTCACTGTATCTATCTTTAGCCTTTAAGGCTTAAACTCAGAGAGCACTTGGCTGTGTGAGACAGACACACTCACCAATCATTTCCTATTCATACAGGTGAGGTGGTCTGTTCATACTGAAGAATATCACAATATCGTGAAGGGTGTGGATTACATGGAATGAATGGATTTATGATAATGTAACTGCTTATGAAGAGGATCGAGAAAAAGTCCCTTTTCTCACAGAGCATTCAGTAGAATTTATGTAATAAAAATGTGCTTGAGATGCAGTTACTGTGAGAGTGATTTTCTTCTTTTGTACCTTCACAGAAATCTGTCACCTGTAAAGAAAAAAAAAAGGCCTTATTTATTTCTTCTAAACCAGTAGTTAGGGCAGCTCATGGTCCTTCACATAAATAGCATCAGTGCTACATTGTAACAAAACATTCATACTCATATTCCATATGAATATCAGTCCACAACTGATGACCCACTTTTGTGGGTAGTAAGTGTCGTGCAAGTTGTGACTCTCTCACATCTACTCCCCCCCGAGCCTGCTCAGATCAGGTGAGAAGTAAAACCATTGTGGGAGATCAATTTGAGATCTCCAACTTTACCAATTTCCCTCTTGGACTTCCCAGTCCAACTGCCAAATTCCACACAAACTGGATGAGAATTTCACCAACAAAATCGAATTTTTTAAATAACTACTGAGATTAATGACAGTAGAAAAATAAAAATTATGATATATGCCACTAAAATTAAGTGGAGTAGATGTTTATCTTTAAATTAAAAGACTGTAAATGTAAGTAAATATGGCAGGTCATATTAATTTGCTAGTTGCCCAGGGGTTAAACTGAACTAGATTAGGTAAACTAGCTCTCACAATCCCAGTTTACAATTGGGCTCTAGAGGTGCATATCACTAAATTGATTAATGCTTACCACAAACAACCACACACAACTTAGGGCCTTTGGAGTCACTGGAAGTGATGACTGCACTTCACAACCTGGAACTTACACAGAAGTAAACAGTGCATGGTTACCATCTTAAGTAATATAATTTTTGTTGGTTATAATGAATTTCCATTGCACTTCACTGTTTTCATTCAGTCATTAGTTAGCTGATTTCTCTTAAGGGGCATTACTTCATGTTTTGTATTGCCATGAGTGAAAGTAATAAGATATATGTGACTTTGAATACAAAATAATACAAAATGTATTAGTCAGACACATTACTACTGTCTGAATCCGTAGTCATTGTTTGTTTTGTCCAGTGGGTGAGCTCTATGTTGTGTATACAGACAGGTTTATCTGTGTACTTCTCAGGCTTGGGCATCATGCAGCATATTTCAGGCCGACAGCCAGTGGGCTTTCTGGATCCTGAAGCTGCCAGCTGTAGTGTGCTCACCTGAGGGAATGGTGCATCTGGTAAACATGGTGAGCACTGTGGCCAGCACAGGCCTGACTACTGGCCAGGCAGCCAATTGCCAGTTTCCCCCAGGCAAGGAAGACTGTTGGGCAAGGCAAGCAACATAGTCTCTGTTGGTCATCCTCACTCCAGACACGATTAATTTACTAAAGTCTCTGAAAATGCTGCAAAGCACTTTAAATTCTAAAATAAAATTGTTGATTGGTCTCAAACGTTTTATATGATACATTGGTTTGTGTCTATCAAGCAATAACTGTTTTTACATTCAAGGCTGACATCACAGAAACCAGAGTTTCAAGTACAAACCTTTGAAGTACAACGCATATCATTTAATAAACCTTACATTTATTCACCTGCAAAGATGGAAATTATACATGACTGATTACTCTCTTGATTTTCTCTCTTTCTCTCTATGTTTGGGTCAGTGCTCAAAAGTGTATTCAAAATGAATCTGAAAAACCTTAACAGACCATGTGCTGACTTTGTATGTCACACAATAGTTATAGTAAAAATAATAGTAATACTACTATTCCTGTGAAAAGAATAAAACAATGTAATCTTTGGCTGCTTAAGCCTTTGTTAAGTTTGGGGGACAGTAAGTGTTTGTCATTTTGAAGACATGAACTAATGTCTATGAGTTAAATGTTTGGACACATATAGGAATTACCTTTTTTTTTTTTTTTTTCAGGAAAACATCTATTTCTTCAGCTGTGTTACCATCAATGCAAAAGGGTTTTCTAATGATAAGTTATCCTTTTGAATGAATAAACTTGCATTAGCAAACATAATGTGCATAATGTGGAAGACAGTGCTTCTGTACGTTTACTGATGATAGGCCTCTGTATTTGTATATACATATTTCTTTTAGAAAAACAGTTCAACAATGTCTAACAATGTTAATGTTAATGTTAAATGTTAACAATGTCTACATTGTATTTCTGATCAATTTGATGTTATAAAATCTGCTTTTCTTATAAAAACATGGTAATTTCAATGGGTGTCCAAATGTTTGACTGGTAGTGTATATTAAAAATAAAAAATCCAAGGTTGTTTCTTTGGGTTGAGTATGTTGTTTAATTTACTTGTGAAATAATGAAAATACAGTGGTTTGTAATACTCACAGGACTTTTTTTCTGAACTGCTTTTATCATGACCCTCTTGAGGTAAACAGTAGAAATATACATTCACATTATAAAATAATCCATCAGTAAATGTGATGGAAATTTGATATTAAGGTTATGCTTATTCATTTTGTTGTGATTATCCCATAGTACTGTATATGACTGTCTGTCTGGAAAATGAATCTATGTTTGTTCATTTATGCGTCATCCTGTATTATTTCTTATGTACCATTTCTCTTTGTACATGAATATGGCTAACTTTAGAATGTTAGAGACATAGTTGGCGAGGAGAGACCAGTTTTCACCTTAGTCCTAGATGCCACCTATTTGTTCAACCTATGTTCATAATGACTTATACCTATGGTCATTGGGACCAATGTTTATGTTACTGTGACCTATGTTTGTCTTATTATTCTCTGCAGCTGGGCCCTTTCTTAGATAGATGTCTCCAAGTCTGGATTCTTGTGGTGCCTAGCTCAAGTCCAGGGTCATAGCTTACGTTAATCAGAATTTATATATTCTTGCTTTGCTTGTGTGTCTTTGCCTTTCCACTCTGCAGACTGCCTGACGCTCTGTATGACTGTGAGCCTTTCTTTGGAAGGTAATAAAATTCACTAAGACAATTCAATTAAACGTCTTTATTTCATCTCTCACCACAGTCAAATTTTTCCATAACAATGTGATGATTGGTGGTTCATTATTATTATTATTATTATATTATTATTATTATTATTTATTTATTTATTTATCCTGAAAAAGCACAAAGAAATGTAAAGTCTGCTATTAGTCATATAATCAGTTGGACAGTTGAGGAGAATGCATTCCCCAGTGTTATGAAAGCAGTTTTAACTACAGTAAATAAAACCTCTGACTGACAAGAAGTAAGCAGCTACAGACCTAGTAGCAAATTGGCTTAAATTATCATGTCAGTCAATATAGAAAAAACACTAATAATCCATCTGTCCATCCAGTTATCCTAATAGCTTTTCTTGTTAAGGGTTGCGGGCAAATCCAGCTGTCATTGAACGAGAGGCAGGGTACACCCTGGACAGGTCTCCAGTCTTTTGAAGGGCTGACATATAGAGACAAACAACCATTCACATTTAAGAGCAGTTTAAGGATGTTTCATTCTCCATGCAAGCTAGACGCAGCTCTAAAGGCAAAGGATACACAAGAATTTGAGTTGCTGTTCTCCACCTTTGTAGATGCGATATACTGTTCATCCAACAGGGGTTAGTAATAAAGTAAAGTAAAAAAAAAGTAGTAAAGGACAGTAAGGAACAGTATCCCACAGTCCCAACTTGTCAGGTAGAAACAAAACTGGCTACAGAAGGGCAGTGTATGTAAATCAACTGATGCTTCCATGTAGCCCTTCATTTGACGTGCAGTGTGTCTTCATGCATTTTTAACATCAACATGATCTGTATAAGGAGTGTTCACTGTATAATAAAGATGCAAATGAGCACTAATGAGTCAACAGTTTTCACTGCCTGCCATAGCCAATTTGCAGTTTATTTACATCAGAAACAGTTGTTCTTCTGTAGACAGTACAGTAACATTAAAGGCCACATCAAACCTTCCTTACGTTGTTAGGTGTGTTCATATCTGCAGAGCTTGCATCAATATGAAATGGCTCTTAGAGTCATAAATTAACCTAGCTGCATGACTTTGGACAGTGGGAGGAAGTTGGAGTACCCAGACAAAACCCACACAGACATTGGGAGATCATGTAGAAGCCACACAGAAAGGCAATTGGTTGAATTTTAGGAATTTAATTTTGTATTATGATGTTTGGTGTTCAAAATAACTCTTTCATAACCAAATGTCAACCACTGAAAAAAGTGGAGAGTGCAGAATCCCTCAATGAAGCTCTGTTTTTGCGTAATCTACCCTTTTATTCAAGGCAATGAAGGAATAGAAAAATCTTGCTAGTACTTGAAAATGTATAGATTTTAATATTTCACAACGCTGAAATTTGTATTTAAAAAAAGTAGGTGCACATACACACAAATAGTACAGTAGTAAAACAGTGTTAATGCACATAGACTAGTTTTGTCTCTGTAACTAAGTTATTCCATGGAAAATTACTGTGCAAAGTTATAAAAAATGTAGACGCAAAACTGCATTGACTTTATTACCCCTGTGATTAAATTGTTTGTACTATTTCTCATTGTGCACCCAAGACGCACAGTGTTTTAATAATTACTATAAATAATCAGATAATGAAAAATACTTGAAACTGTTTATACAGAGTCACTAAAGGTTAAACAATCAAGCCAAAATAAAAGTTGAGGGTTCCCCACCTGCCAATGTTTGTTATAAGAATATCGCTATTGGAAAGTGTGCTCTCTCCAAGAGAAATGGAAATTAACACACAGGATTTATTATATTTATTATATATTTATTATTATGATTAAATTACTCCACACATCCTGATCAGTCCTGTCTCACTGTTGGAATAATAATATTTAATTAAGTCATGTGTGCCTATCTGTCCTGCAGCTGTCAGTCAGTCTATCTGACTGTGTTTCTGTTTTATCTAAAATAATGGATGAATACTGACATGGTACATTTCTAAAAACAAAAAGTCTTACACCTGAGAAATCTGAACTGCAATAACCACATCATTTAAATACGAACCTCTGGCAGACAGTTGTGCTGTTTTACTGGGGATTAAATCTACCATGCTAGTTGGTCGTGGTGTGATCATTTGGTGACAGATGTAAACAAAGAAACTATAAGACTGGTCCACTGTGTCACTACACATTTATGACTATGTAACAGAGAGAGTAGCAACTATCTGCAAAAGTGGAAATTGGTTTAAAATGTATTAGAAGCAACTGGTTTTAGACATGCACTGGAACCCTGAACATTTATCTTTAACATCTCCCTGCACCAAGCTGTTGTTCCCACATGCTTCAAAGTCACAACCATAATTCCTGTCCCTAAGAAGCCCCTCCCATCCAGCTATAATGACTATAGGCCTGTAGCACTCTCTTCCACCATCATGAAGTGCTTTGAGCGGCTGGTCATGCAGAACATTAACTCCATCCTCCCCCCCTCCCATGACGCGCTTCAGTTTGCATACAGGTCAAACAGGTCCATAGAGGACGCCATTGCCACTGCTCTCCATCCAGCCCTCACCTCACAATTTGATGCTGGACTCAAAGAACACCTATGTGCGAATACTGTTCTTAGATCCCAAGTCCCAAGTACAAAAGCCACTTGGGACTCAAAACATCTCTCTGCAACTGGGTGTTGGACTTTCTTACAGGGAGGCCACAATGTGACCACCATGCTGAGCACAAGGGCCCCACAAGGGTGTGTGCTCAGCCCATTGCTCTTTACCCTGCTGACCCACAACTGTGTACCAATCTAGAGCTCCAACCACATTGTTAAGTTTGTTGACGATACAACTGTGGTTGGCCTCATCACTAACAATGAGGAAGCCAACTACAGAAACGAGGTGAGCCAACTAGTCCAGTGGTGTAAAGACAACAATCTCTTCCTGAACGTGGGCAAGACCAAAGAGATTGTGGTTGATTTCAGGAGAGGTCATTCACAGTACCCCCCACTGACCATCGACGGTACAGCAGTGGAGAGGGTGAGCAGCACCAAGTTCCTGGGGACGTACATCTCTGAGATCACTGGCAAAGAAAGCTCAAACCCTCCTCTACTTCCTACACAAACTGAGGAAAGCATAAGTCCCACCCCCGATCATGTGCTCTTTCTACAGGGGCACAATTGAGAGCATCCTCACCAGATGCATCTCTGTGTGGTATGGAGGCTGCCTCCTGTAGGAAGTTCCTGCAACGCATAGTAGATGCCGCCAGCAAGATCATCAGTGCCTCACTGCCCTCCCTCAAGGGGGAGATGCTACTATAACTGTTGATTCAATCCAGTCTCCTAAAAAATACATTCAGATACAACTAAACTAAAACAGACATATTTAGTAAGGAGCATAATTGTAACTGAACAGGGATCCCAGGGAAACCTCAGTTCATAAAGGCCAAGAATGGAAATGACTGCTGAATGTGGACAACCCTTTGGTCTTCAGGCAGCATTGCATGTAAAACTATCATACTCACGTGATGAATATAGCCACATGGGCTCAGGAGCACTTTGGAAAACAGTTGTTACTTAACATGTTCTGTCTGACATCAGGCCATGATGAGGCCCACATGGACCAAAAGATGGTGGAAGCATGTTCTTTGGTCAGACAATTCCACATTTCAGCATGTTTTTAGGAAAAACAAAAGCCAGCATCTGCAATGGAGCGTTCAGTGCCCAAAGCATGGCTGATTTGTGTGAAGGTACCATTGATACAGAGGTGTATACTGGGATTTCAGAGAGACATCAAGGCAATGTATTTTCCTGGGAAGTTAGTGGATATTTTAGCAGAACAAAACCAGGTCTCATTCTACACGTGCTACAAAAGTTTGGCTATTGTTGGTACAAGCTTGGCCTACTGGCGGGGGGTGCAGGAGCTAAGATGAACTGTTAAAACAGTAAGTGCATACAGCTTCAATAACTACTGTACTACTACTAACTACAGCTACTATTTTTGGGGGACAGTACATACCACTGTAAACTTGATTTGCCTCAAGAACATATCAGTAGTAAAGATTAGGTTTTTCATTTTTGGCCAGCACTAGATATATACATAAAAATCATCCAAACCAATTTACTGTAGCTGCCCTAAACTGTTATTGTTGTTTTGTTTTTTGTTTTTTTCAGAAGAAATCCTGAAAGTTCTTTTATTTGGTTCTTTAACTTGTCGCTTTTTGCTGAACAGGGCATTATTGATGTGGCCATGTTATTGCCAAAAGCAACAGTTTTGTTGCAATTCATTGAGTTTTGCAAGTTCTGTGGTTATTTTGTCTACTTTACTTTACTTGGCAGATGCTTTTAATCCAAAGCGACTTACAAGGAGAGACACAAGCAAATATATTCTCTATAGTGCTTAAAGAGGAAAATTGCTCAAATGATCAGATTGTGTTCACACTGTGTAGTGTGAACCATATATTCCTTTTTATTTTTTTATTGCTTTAGTTTTAAAAAACGCACAGACAGATTTGTAACACAGTTGGGCCAGCACTCATTCGCCTATTTATTTATTTTTGTGCTGTACAGAAAACTGAAAACTGCAGAATGACCTGCCTGATTTTTCAGCTTAAAGATGGTTGTCATTTCGGTGTCGTTGTTGCCTCTTAAAAAATCACAAACTTTGTTATCTGCTGTATCTCACCTCTCTAGTTGTATATTGTTATTATTACTATTGATCTAAAACTATTGATCTATTCTGTATTCTTGTTCTATTTTCTAATTGATTTTGGTTGAAAATATGATTATTTTATTTAAAAAAAAGCCAAAGTTGTCCATCTGTGTCTTGTCTTATTTCCTCCCACATATGACACAAACAAGATATTCTGGAAGAGATGCAGGTAGAGAATTAAGGAAGGAAGTGCCCTTCCAAACCATCCTCTGAAGAAATGTCAAGTCTTGATCACAAAAGCATAGCATGAGGTTATCAGTTTACAGGCATTAAAGCTGTGTCTGGCATGGAGATTGCATTTGCGCAGAAAATGCAAGTTCCTGGAGAAACTTTGAAGGTGCCTGCCACCTTGCACCCCTGAACCTTAAAGCCATCTCAACAATCAGAAAGCAGGATTTACTGAGCTGGTCGTTTTGATGTCTCCTGTGAATCCACAGTCTATCCTGTGAGCTCATACTGTGTTTTTTGGTGATTTACATTGCCATGGTAATTCAAAATGCCAACTAACCACAATAGGGGACGTGCCATGACTGAGTCAGTCGTATTATTGTATAATATCTGTGGTAGGAATCCACAGTCCTGTGAGCTTATACTGTATGGTTTTTGGCGATTGACATTGCCATGGTAACTCAAAATGCCAACTAATCATAACAGGGTCAATCACCTTTTGCTGTATAACTTGTCTGATAGGAATCCACAGTCTGTCCTGTGGGGCATCTCATGTATTTTTGGCAATTTACGTTGCCATGGTAACTCAAAAGCCATCTTGATGAAGCTTCAGCCAATCAGGAGTGACATTAGTCACGCCATGTGACATGTCTCAAATCCAAACTGAATTGCACAGAAATTAAATAATTTACAATAAAAACTCTCAGGGTGGAGTCAGGTGTGTCTGTGTGAAATGATTATAAATTAAAAAAGAACAGAGGTACTTAACAGAGGAAGGGAGTACTAATGTATTGGGTTAAAAGACACACAGACACTATGAGAAAATGGTGCTGAACTTCAAAGCCATCTTGATGAAGCGTCAGCTAATCAGAGAGCAGGAGTTAACATGGTGCTTCATTTGCCAGGATAACAGACACACTTTACTTACTTTACTTTACTTTACTTAGCAGACGCTTTTATCCAAAGCGACTTACAAGGAGAAGACACCAGCAATTCTCATT
>JAUBNQ010000003.1:19433517-19457626 GCA_032353495.1 Ctenopoma kingsleyae | reverse complement strand
ACTCTGTGTCAGTAGAGTTTTTGAACTGTTGAACTGTGGAAGATTTAATTTCATGGTGAGACCTGACTGTCAACATTTTGTTAAGAACAGTACATCAGAGAACAGTAAATCTTATAATATTACTGGTCCTACACAGACCTAATTTATGATTATTAGATCAACATGAGGCAAACGTGAGATTGAGATTAAAATTTTTCATAACTGAATCTGATAATTATACATACCATATCAATAACTATGAGAACAGCGGTAAACAACAGGCAAATTAAACTTTTTTAACAGAATGATGGTTTGTCCCACCCCTCTCTGCCTGTATTATAATACTGTAATGTTTGGTTTTAGAGGCGCGTTAATACAAGTAAAAGTCTCCACGCTTCACTGCTGCTGCAGTTCACACAGCATCATTCACTTCTCACATTTCCTTTTTCTTAATTTTATGAATACAGATAGTGATCAATACATTATGGTTCTACGCCTGACCACAACAACATAGAAAATAAAGTCAGCTCTGCTGAGAGCAACGTAAAGTCGCACACTGGTCAATAAAAGCAGAGAAAATTGTCATGTGTATTTCACATAACAGCGCATTAGGTGGAGAGGTGAGAAT
Organism: Ctenopoma kingsleyae; assembly: GCA_032353495.1. Taxonomy (NCBI): domain Eukaryota; kingdom Metazoa; phylum Chordata; class Actinopteri; order Anabantiformes; family Anabantidae; genus Ctenopoma; species Ctenopoma kingsleyae. Next base: position 19,457,019 of record JAUBNQ010000003.1, on the reverse strand, counting down.
GCGCTTTTCCGACTGAACAAGTAGATCCACACCGTGTACCTGTGTGTACGCAGGACTACACCACTGGGTGTGACACACATACAGTACGTGTGTTATCATGTTTCATTTTATTCGACTTGAAATTGTTATTTTTTTAGTTACCAGTTCACCGTCGCCCAACTCGACATACATGCCCACACGTGACCACCTGGGACGCTGTTGTTGTGCTGCTGTGGTCAAACAACTGAACCATACATTAGTTTAACTGTGAACTATGTTGACAAGCAGTCTGAACTGAAAAGTTGCTGCTTGCAACGTTATATTTGACCAGAGAGAAAACAACTGTTGTCCTGCCGATATCCTCAGGAGTGAGAGAGGCTGTGTGAGCAGCGTCAGGTCGTTAACAGAATCAACGGTATCAAAACTGTCACGCTACACTACAGTATTAGTGCGAGATTAAGTTACCATCAATACACATGAACTACATCCGGTAGGTGTACAAAATAAAGGCTTTACAAATATAATCTGCCATAATGCTCTTATTGAGAAGGGCAAGCGGAAACACTTCTGGTTGGACGATCGGTTATTATAACATATTGACCGCTAAACTCCATGTTGTAAATTAAATAATCACAAACACCACATGTATCATACAGGGCAGCTCTGATAACACAGATATTAAGTTAGAAACATCTTAAGGACTGTACATGTGGTGAATTAAAGCTAAACCAAGAGGCCTGTTCACTCTAATAAACCAAATAATAGTACTCACGCAGAATCAGCAGCAGTGTCCAAGTGCAGCACAGGCAAAGTGCAAAGCAAAAAGACTTAGACCAGGAGCAGTCGTGGTGCTGATGATATACACCTCACTATATGTTTATACAATTGTGTATAAACGTTCCGTTATCCCTCGTTGGCAGAGCAGCTACCAGGCTTTCTCCTGGTCACCTGGGAGTGTACAGTCTCTTCGCAGGCCAGCTAACTAGTTAGCTTGAAATGCTGATTCTTCTTACTGTCCTGAAGTCCATTAGGTTGTAGCACATACAACAACAGGAGCTAAAAGCACCAACAACACTGTGAAACTAAACTTTTTGCACCCTGCTCAGGCCAGCTCTCCCACACAATTTCTCTGGAAATTGCTAAATCTAGTTTTCTTTAAACTTGTACCATACCTTTGCAGAAGACACCTTAATTTCTCTTTTCCATTGTCTTTACTTTTACCTTCTTTTCTCCTGTGGTAATGGTAACAAAATATGCTATCAGCAATTGACAACATGCAGTTTTGGATCCATTTGAATTAATTTGGCCCCCGGACATATTGAACCACAGACCCGAGAGGGTGAAATGTGTTGCATGTAGCAGTTTGTTTCCTTATCAACTTTTCATCACTTAGTTTGCTGGATCCTTACCTCTAAAATGTCTTATGTCCATTCATGTTACTGTAATTAGTTAAATATATAATATAATACAATATAATTAATTTACACTCATCTTTTCCTTTTCATATGTGAGAATAGCCATTCATGTCTCAGATGCGCTGTGCCAAAAGTAAAGTCAGCAGAATGTTGGAGAGGTACCATGTGTTGATTCTGACCGGAAGGAAAATCAAGTGGATTCTTGACTGAAATTATGGATTGGTTTCATCCTCTGTACTATTGGCCTTTTGTAATTCATTTTTTAAAATTCAATATCTCATTTTAAAATGATCTCATTACACATTATTTTATTATTATACACATTACATGCTTTTTTTCTCCATATAAATCTCTCTGTAATTCCCAGTGAAACACATTACTAATACCTACAGAAACAGCTGTTTCTGTAGGTATTAGTAATTTGGCAACTGTGATTTTCTGCCCACCCTCAAACACACAGCGATAACCCAGAAATCTCCTGTAAATCATCATGGTGGAGTTGTGCTCTTTGTCCTAAGTAGCTAATGTGTTAAGTGATGGCTTGTGAGGCCTGACTTATCTGCCCTGCTCTCCCTGAGCTGCAAGCCCGACACTCAGAGAGCCAAGCATATCCATCAAGGCAGCATGATGAATTAGTGCCATGACACCTCACTACCTGTTCAGAAGAACTCCCATCAGCAGTAATTGATTTGATAAATGCTCAAGCAAACACAGAGTGACAGACAAGGGAAGACACACAGAAAATATTACAAAGAAAGTTCTGTAATACTAAGTCAGTGACCTGTTCACAAATTTAAATGAGATTTCAGAACAAGACTTAACTCAGTTAATAGGTTTTCCAAAATACACATCTGTTTATATAGTTTACATTAGCAGGTTTTACCATTGTAACGCTAAGCGTTAAAACTTTGACAGAAGAGTTGTCAATTTATAAAACTAAGATAGAAATCCTGGTGAAGACACAGTAAACAGTGTTCTGACTGCATTTCATTCTTAACATTGTCAACCTTGTGGACAGGGTTGCAGATGAAAATGTGCAGAAGAAATTAAAACGTTTCACAAGAAGCTTCAGTCATGGTTCAGAATGGTTACTCCAATAGTTTTATGCTGTTTGTATTTGACCTTGATTTACTTAACTAACTAAATAACCATTAACAAATAATCAAAAATGATTCTCGGTAATATAATTGTTGCACTGAGTTATGAGATGTGCTGGAATTTCAGCTGCATTTCTGTCCTGTGCTGCATCACTTGCTGTTACACTGAGAAAACACTGATAAATAAACCAAACAGGCTTTATATTAGCAGGCAAACAGACATACTATAACGTATGACAGCAGTGTGTAGCTTTAAAAGTGATGCTATTAAACATTAGCTGATTTAGTAAAAGTAATGTCTCCCTGTCTGCTGTGCTGTATCAATCAACTGCAACACTCACACAACTTTAATCACACCAGATCTAAATTCAGTCTGTTTTACGGAGAGCGGGGACAGTGTGTTCACATGCATTTTCCAGTTTACTAAGAAATGCATGTGAGCATGTTTACACTGTGTATTTGAACAACGGCACGGAATTCATTTTCTCTGCCTGAGGTAGAAAAGCATGAATTGATGGCATTGGAATGATAAGTGGAATGGAAAAAAATGTAGAAAATGGCAAACACTATGGAGGAGTACATCTGATTCCCATAAAAGAATGTAGTGTTTGAAGTCGAGGGTCAGCTAGATAAGAGGAGTTATTCATGTGAGTCTGAGGAGAGAGTGTGGAGAATAGAAAGTCAGAGAGAGTGCGATAACCAGACAAAGAGACAGAAAGAAGTGGTAAATGAGAAAAAGAGATAAGGGAAAAATTGAAGGCCTCCTCCTTCTCCTCAACTTTCAGTGCTGCAACACCTTTCTTAAAGATGACTCATCTCGCTGACATGTGACTGACAGCTGTCAGACGCAGACACACTCCTCATGGCTGTTTTCTCCACCCTCCCTTGTGACTGCAAACCATCCACAGGCAGAAAATAGGAAAATCAATACAGCCACAAATACCAGCCCTGCTGTAAGTAATGCAGCCCTGTCATTTACCCAACCCTGTCTCCTAAAAAATACGTTCATATACAACTAAACATCATTCACAATTACGTTTTTCTACAGAACGTATTTGCAACCCGATTACAATTTTGTAGAACGTAATTATCACGTTGTACAGAAATATATTTTTGTAAATGAATGAATGATGCGCTACATTTATTAATGCAAAGTGATTTGCAAGGAGGTGGTCGGGGAGGATGGAGGGTGTACACTGTGTAGGACTGACCCGAGTTCGACACCAAAGTTCCCACTGAGGTTTAGGCAAGAAAAGTACTGAGGTTAGGGTTAGAAAAAAGTTCGTGTTTTGGTGTCATTTTTAATGCAGACGTGTTTCTGAAGAGACTGTATGAAATAACAGTTTTATCAAATAACCAGCCCCCAGTCTTTCTCTGACATTAACCCACTGCTGTGATGCCTCATCCCAACCATAAAACATTTTAATATCACTACACTGACATGTCTGGATGTTGAAATGTAACGTCGAATATTGTAGCCGACAGAAAAACGGATGCAGATCAGATATTTTGGCGGACAAAAATATGTTACCTGTGAACATATGCTCATTATGTTAACAGAAAACGTAATGGGGTCGCAATTATGTTCTCTACAAAAATGTAATCTGGAATGCACTTTAGTTGTATACGAACCTATTTTTTGGGAGACGGCTGCATTTACCACACTGAAGAATGGATAAGGACGCTGAACGGTCTGTTGCATAATCATAGCAGCTCCTGCTCTGCATTAAAAAGGACACAAAGGTCTGTGCTTTATGTACTGATTAGTTAACTTAACCTACATTAAATTCTGCTGGTGTAAGTGGCAAGTCATTTATAAAACAATGACATCATAATTGCAGTATATACTATACATCCTTGGTATTTTACTGAGAATATAATGGTAAATATGTGCTGGTGATATTAACCGTTTTTTAGTTAATTTAAACATTAACTGCGTAACAGCACCACTGAAACTTGTCTCCATGTCTCCAAGCTGCTAACTGTACTACCAATTAACTAAGTGTTTTTGGGGTTTTATTCTAAGGAGCAGGAACAACTTTTGAAACCTTTCAAAGAAAAGGGACCTTATGCAACTGTAGGGACAACTGGAAAATGAAGCATAAGATGTCTGCCAGCTGTGCGGCACAATTCTTTAGAAGCTGACCTCCAATATCATCACTGCTGGGACGTTTTTTTTCTTTCAATGCACACATTATGTACAGGATCAGGGTCAACAATTTTAGAATCTGACCTTTGCCTTCTAAAATTAATTCAATTCATTTGAAAAATGCAGTCAGTCGTCCCATTTAAAACAATGACAGTTGTGTTTAGTGTAGTGTTTAGATTCACATAATTTTGGGACTCTATCCCTAACTTGTTTTACACACCCTCTCATGCTGGGCATGAATTGCTAAAAATGCAACCAAGTTTTCAACCTTCTCTTTTTATATGCAAACTGCAAGCTTAAGTTCCTTCTTCATCTGTTTTGAGAGTTCCCTGTGCATATGCATGCGCATCATATCCCCCGGTTAAAACTAATAATCCTCTTTTTGATCAAGAGATTTGGAAACCCAGGATTTATTATTAGAATAAATGGAAATATGTTTCCAGGGGATAATCATCTCCTTACAAAAGGAAATATAAGCAGACAGTTTCTATCAATTAGTTTGAATCCACACAGCCATTTTGAACACATCCCAATCTGTGCAGTAGAAACTGTTCTGACACTGAAACTTGACTTTTGTCTGAAGCTCGTCAGCTTTATTACGGAGTGACTGGACGTTGGAAAGGATGTTGCAGTCATGCAGTCAGAAGAGGAATCCTCCAGTATGCCTGTCTCCTGAACCTCTGGCACAACCCACCTCTCTCTTTTCCTCCCTGTGGACTTGAACACCCAGCTCTGGTTCCCAGCAAGAGGGTCAGGCGACTGGGTAATCTCCATGGGGAGATGTGCTGTATTCACAGTGCTCACATTAGTGTTTGCCCAACTGCAGGATTCCTGGCTATACTGGTTCTTCATACACCATAAGTCAACATAAGAAATGACACAACAGTGTTAACAGAAGAAAAGGGCCCATCATGTGAGGCTAAGCCATCATGTTGCCCAGTTAACAGTTAAATTGGTTAATAATAAAAAAGGGGACAACAAAAAACAAAACAAAAACAAACACAGTTTCATAGACTATTAAAACCCAGTTAAGACCAGTTTTCCAGAGAGACTACACATTCACACGCTGTTGCATGTCTATTGTTTTGCAGGCTTTAATAGTGCCACACACATCTGCCTTTCCTTCTCAAATTTTATACAGCCATTGAAGACAACCTTTATGAATTTGAACAGTGAATAACATTTCTCTTTAAAATAGAATGATGAAAGCTCCAGTGTATTCTAGGGATGTACAGATCTTCTTTTATTATTAATCACTGATAATAACAAAGCTGCAAGCAACATGTTTTGTGTGGCAGGTCCTCATGCTCACTGAGTTAAATTATTTTGTCATGAGAACAGTCTTGTTGGGTTAAAATGCTTCTGATAAAACCTGAATGTTTTTGGATTCTTCCTTTTGTTTTTTCACACATATGTGCATTGAAATCCCAGCTATCACAATAAATCACAATGAATAACTACTTGTGATTAAGATGTTAATTCACAATCCTCAATTTTCAACCTCTGCACACACTTGGGAAAAAATATTTTTTTTAATAAGTATCTTAAACATCTCCTTCATGCTGACAGCTGCTCTTTTTCAGTGTGCTACGTCATTGCTTCCCAACCTGGGGGTCCCAAAAGCTTCACAGTGGGTCGTGAGGACATTACGATTTTAATGGGGGCAAAATATTTTTTTTTACTTATTTATTTAAAGTGTTTTAGCATTTAAGTTATGTGTGTGCAGGACAAAAAACTAAAACAGTAGAAGTTTGTATTATTTCTTAATAACAATAAACATCACGATATGGGCAATGACAAGCTTGCAATATTATCACTGCCTGATGTTTCACTGCATTATGCACAGACAAGCTCTGGCCAGCAAACACATATGTCAGGAGGCAGATGAAACCTGTAAGACTGTGGTAAAAACTGTGAACTTTATTAAAGCTCATCCAGTCAACAAATGAATAATTGGACCAGTGTGTGAGGATGAGACGTACCACACTCTTCCTCCATACTGAGGTGCCCTTGTCGTCCCGGGTTTGCAGCCCTGTCTCCTACAAATTACATTTGTATACAACTAAAATGCAATCCCGATTACGTTTTCTGTTAACCTAATAATCATATGTTCACAATCGGCCAAAATATCCGATCTGCATCTGGTTTTCTGTCAGCAAAAATATCTGACGTTACATTTCAACATCCAGACATGTGAGTGTAGCAATATTAAAATGTTTTATGGTTGGGAAAGAACAAACAAGTTTCTAATTAAGCGTCATATCTGGTGGAGATATTACATATACATAGAGCAGCTTCAGGAGTTGAAATCTCGGTTTTCAAACGTATATTAACATGTCGCAAAAGACGTGGGCGATGGACCAATTTCTCGCAAAAGAGGAGAATGTGGAATATTTTACATTGAATATCTTATATTCCACGTTGCTCCAAGACTTGACATTCATCCTGCCTTTTGCAAAAACATACCTATCATAGACTGCTTTCAGTGCTCTGGTCACCATCAAAACAAAGACACACAACAAGCTTGACATGCACAATGACTTTTGTTCGGCTGGCACCAAAATCACACCTGTCACTGGCCCAAGAGTTAAAAGCCCAAAGCTCAGACTGAATACCATCCTGTTTGTAGCCTATGTATGAAAGGGAACAAGTTCATGTGTCACGAGTTCATAGAAACAAAGGAAAGACTGACTATGTTTCAGTCCTCACATGAAATAATTTGTTCAGAAAAGTAATACACACTGTTATGCACATTATGCTCACTGTTTGACTTCAGTGAACATGTAGCCTATTAACTGTTCTGTACTGTTACTGTTATGCATTGAATATGAAAGATTTAATTAATTTAAAAAAACTAGGTCTATTTTATTTTTCCTAAGTAATATTTTTTGTCCGGGAGGAGAGAAGGTGGGGGTCGACAACATATTCACTGGTAAAATAGAGGTTCCTTGGGAAAAAGGTTGCTTTACGTCTCCTATCATCTACAAGCAGCGAGCAAGAGAATGAGGCAGGAATAACACTGAGGTTGTCAGTCAGTTGTAAACCTACCTGACTTTGTCATTTGCTCCTCTTCAAAAACCTGTGTTGACAATTTGCAGTCTGCTTGTTCTTGGCTGCATTAGTATATCAGCATTTTGCTCTGAGTGACAACAACAGCACAAACAGCCCAGTCTGACAGACGTGTGTGTTGACAACAAATTGGAGTACTGTACCCATAAAGCAGCTTGAGTATAAAAGTGGCTCACTCAACTCCCTCCTCTCTCCTCTTCGCTTTTCCTGTTCTGTTCCCCATCTCACATTTCTCTCACTTCATCGTGCTTTGCACTACAAAGTCAGAAAGTGAACCACAGGCGTCAGAGAGAGTTGTTACTTTGAAGATTTAATGCCAGGATTTGCTGTGCTGTGGTATGAAGATTGGAGAAGAGATATAGCACAAGGATAACCAAACAGCCCATGTAGAGGAACTTGTTTCACCAGCTTGTAGATCTTCTTCTTGAGTCTTTCTGATAACAGCAGCTAAGGATGACTGAATTTCCATCACCCACTCTGAATAAGTATGATGAAATGGGTGACTTTTATGTGACATATATTAAGTGTGGATAAGAAAAATATCTTAAAAAATCTTTAAAAAATATCTTAATTTGAAGTCAGTAACAGTTTTGTTGGCTAGAGTAACTGGTTGTTAGACAATCCTAGTTAGTAGTCCACAGGTGGGCAGTATGTTACATTAGATCGCTTTCCCACGGGTTGTGCAGCACTCCTAGCAAGTTCCCCAAATCAAATGATTATTTTGAAGTGTAACATTAAAGGTAGTTGAGTTGAGTAAGTTTTTGAAAAGTTTGCTGGGAACTGAAATGGTTAAACCAGTCACACAGACAGGGAGTTGGAGTAGCCAACTTTAGAATAAATTTATATACAAAAAAAACACTTTGCTTGATATTGTCCTAAAAAACAGAAAATAGAAAAAACATCAACAGTCGTTTTTATAAATGTCCAAAACTTCTTACTGTATGTTAATTTTACAAGGAACTCTAGTGGCCATGCAAATTATGATTCTTATTCTTTAATGCACTTGACTTCACTAAACCTGACTTACAGTATCGGGAAGGAAATCATCACTTTTTTAAGGCAGTTCACAATCTGTCATTAGAGTGCAAAGGAGGGACTTTGTGTCATGTGAAACCAGGCTACCTGCTAGTCAGTGGCAGATCTAGAAAATTTTACACTGGGGGGCAAAGGAGTGGCAAGTGCCCGCATGGCCAGTCAGTCTAACATTACTGGATGAAAAGATTTAAAGGAGACGATAACGGACTTGGCTGGTAATTCCCATCAGCAGGCTGTGTAACTGTTGGACTGAGTAGCAGACATGAGCTTTGATGGCAGAGCCATCACTGCTGATGCAGCAGGGGGAGGCATCACTGCACTCTTCACCGCCTCCTCTTCCTTTACATTAGCACTACTTTCACCACCTACTCCTCCTTTCTTCCTGTGGAATGCAAAACTTAAATCTGCTATGTTTCACTGGTAAGTCAAGCCTGTCATCAGGTTAGCTGCATCACCACTGTATCTAGTCAGTATCAGAGCAATTGGAACTGAAAATTATCCTAAATGTGTAGATTATGAGACTTGGGCATGCACTACAAAAACCTAAATAATTAGCCTTTATTTCAACCTTTCCACCAGAGATTTTGTCTTGTTTTAGATAATTCATGGTAACTTGGAATAAAGCTAAATAATGGGAATCACAAATTATATCAAGACTGTGATCACCAGTAATTAAGTTTCAATCAATAAAGCCTTTCAATCGATGCATTCTTCATGTGCTTTAAAGTTGAATACCATGATTTTTAGTTCACATAATCATCTTTGTATGCAAATGCTAATGAAGTCACCTTCTTCAGATATTTCTTTGTTCTTTTTATCTAGACTTGTGCTTGGCTCACTGCCTCACAGTGATGTTCTACAGATAAGGGCAATATACAGCTACAAATCTTCTTACAATCATAAAGATAACACACACTGTCCTCTAGCTGTAGGGTATCAAGATATCCTACTTTCAGTTAAAAGTACTTCATATTTAATGTGATGCGTTTTCTAACTGCATTCTCAAGGGCAGCAAATAATCGTCACAGCTAGAATTGTAATCACATTCAAACGTGATGGCTGAGCGTATTTTGAAGATCTTTGACTTTATATGTATTAAAACGTTAAAAGTTGCTATTGTTTGCTTTGCAGCTGGTTGAGTAATTTGCATGCCTGTGTTGTTGTCATGCCATGCCTACCTGCTGTGCATTTTTGCTAGTGGAAGCAAAATAAATGCCATGTGTATCAGAGATGCTCAGATAAACTACCAAATGTCAGAGATATAAGAGTGTGAGAAGAGCTGTGCAGAAGATTTTCTAAAGGATAGCTGAAGAGGAATCTGTGAGGGTTAGCCAGATTCTAATCAGATTCTAATTTTTGATTATGTGGGTGTAAATGACTCTGAACTACTACTGCTACTACACTGAACCACAGTAAAACTACAAGCCATAAAGCTAAAACAATAAATAATATGTAAAAACAGTGGAACTACAATTGTTAATTCCCATATACTACTTTGTGTTGATTATAAATTTTAAATGCTCATAAAACAGGAGTAAAAACATCACATAAAGAATGGCAGATACAGGGGTGCCAACAAAAAGGCTGTTCATTTGAATCATGTGATGTAAATGCAAATACCAGGGTTGGAAAGGGTTCTATCACTCCAGTTGCTACGTCCCAAAGATGCTGTGGATGCTCCAGGAGTACCTGGAGGTATAAAGCAGCTTTAACTAGGTTATCTAGGTCCTTCCTATCTTCAGAGACACCTCCCTGAGTTGTTTCAAGGTTCTGCAAGATGCTGCATGCTTGTCCATAAAAGGATTGCTCTATGCAGGGGGAATCAAAGGGAGTGAACCAGGATCAAACCTAGGTCATGAGCAGGCCTGGATTTTGTGAGAACAACGCCCTCCAATGATCAGCTCCAACTTTGAACAGAGAACTGTGAACGCGATTGAAAATCTGGAGCAGTGTACTGCCTACTGCCTTAAACACACACATACACTCACACTGATGCCACTCAGGCTGCAGAGTCAGAATTGTTGGTTATGTTTCAGGGAAAATCTTCAATCTTCAATTTAAAACTTTTGAAGAGCCAGATTGGAAGCAGATTTCTCTCATTTAGCCCCCTCTAAATCTGAATAATCATCCCTGCAAAGATGCACACAGAGAAGGAAAATAACCACAATCCCAAAGTGCTGAATCCAGATACCAGAGGAGGTGCTATTATCATTGACTTTAAGGCTAAACATCAAGGTCAAGTATTGTTTTGGCTCTTTGTGGGAGTGCATAGCTGCCTGGGGATGCTGAGCTCTGATCAGACAGCCCAGCTCTCACAAGCAGGATCACAGAGGTTACAGTTCACATAATATAAAGCACTACAAGACTGAGTCACCTTGACAAGTCAGTTCCAAAGCTGTTCCAAAACCATCAATCTGCATAGCAACAATCTGACTGGAGATCCAGGATCAACTGCACACATTACTTTCATTTATAATTAAATTTCAAACATGCTTCAATATTTCTTGAAATGAAATTTAGTATCTTCACTGGTTTTGAATTTTGTCTGTGTGTTATCCCAAAAGTGCCTTACAGAACTTTAGACAGATAGTTAACAATTAGTAAACCTAGAACTTAAACTGTTTTTCTATCAAGTCAAATCTATCAAGCTTATTTCTTAAAAATGGCCACACATCATCTGGTTCTAGCTTCTCAAAAGTGAGGATTTGTTCCTTTTTATTTTATTGTATGTCTTAAGTTCAAAGAATCTCACATCCCGAGATTGTAATAGAGACATTTAAATACTTTACAGTTCATAATAAAATGAATGTAAAATTATTTGATCATATTTACAGCCAGTGTATTTCAATACATCATACAAGTAAACAAGTTTTATATTAATCCCTTAAATTTGCTTAAATAATAACTTAACTGCTCTCTGGTAGACTAATAGATGTTTCCTGCTGCTTTATTGAATGCTAACATCATATCTATATGTCAGTGATAATTTATTTTATTTTAGTTTATTTTTGTTTATTTGCTGCAAAATATTATATTTGATACGATAATAGATGTATATTTTCCATATCTAAATATTTTCCCTCACCTACATTAATTTTTTTCTAGAAAATGTCTAGACTGAAATTTTCAATTTAATGTAAACTGTGACTTATTTCAACAGCTGTAAAAAAAAAAAAAAATTCCTGAGACGTCGAAATACTGAAATACTCTCAGGATCTCCTAAAATTCATTCAGGGTCCCTACAATCTCTTCAAGGTCTTATAGTATCACTTAAATGACCCCCTCAGACCCCTTGACTGAATGTCAAATGAAACCTGCAAAGCCCCCCTGAAAACCTACAAGTGCCTCTAGATCTCCATTTAGAGAACTGCAATAATATTAGAATATTTGCTTCAGTCAGTGGAGTCACTAAGTGAAAGCTGTCAGTCACACAGAGCTGCACTGTGCTGGAGCCAGCAAGATGGCGGTAGGGGTATTGCAATGTTATTCTCTGAGCCCTTTTGGCTCTCTCCAGCAGCTGGTCTTGTATAGCTCTAATGCTGCTTTAAAAGCTAAGTAGCACAAAGGTTGAACAACTGAGAAACTGAGAAATGTTCAGTTAGTCAGCATCTGTGCAGAAAAATCACACTCCGCAATTGATGATGGCTGCACAATGTTCTTCTCCGTCTGTGTGTGTGTGTGTGTGTGTGTGTGTGTGTGTGTGTGTGTGTGTGTGTGTGTGTGTGTGTGTGTGTGTGTGTTCAAATGAAGCCATTTGGGCAAATGCCTTTACTATATAATTGAATTAATACTGGCACACTCTTTTTGATTTCAGCTTCAAACAGGTCAGTGAAAACATATTGTTTTTTTATTATTATGAGCTAATTTAGAGGTCTATTGAGTGAAGATGGGGTGTGGTGAGATGGGGGTTGGGAAGTAGAGGAGAGATGGGGGTTCACACTGTGTGAGCTGTGTTGTAGTGTCTCAGTGGGGCATTTTTTCCACTTCCCACCATGCAGACTGCTTGACACTGCAGGCCCCATTTGCAGTGTTTGATAATTTAACTTTAATGTGACTGCTATGACTGCTGCCAGTGGGCCCACTGCATCTGTTACTCCCAGGGGAGACAGGAGGGAGGAATGAGTTGGGGAGTGGGATTGGTGGTGGGAGCCAGCAGCTAGAGAGCCCTCAATCCCTGATATCAAGTCAGAATGCTGCACCAAGGCCCAGAAAAAAAGCACATCTGCCAGTTTTTGAAAAATTCTATCAGCAGTGTCAACAAACCTCAAATCCTTAAATTCCTGTCGCAGTCTGAGTTTATAGCTATGACAATAGAAAGAGGCCAAACTGATGAGATGAAATCTAATCCCTCTAAATCTGAAATCCCTCTACAGAAAAAAAGTCAACAGCAACTAAAGGTAGAAAATTAATAGAAAAAATATGTTAAAGAGGATCAACGCTGTGTACGAAAACTGCAAATACACCAGTGGCTCACACAACTATAGAGAAGATGTACAAATGAGGACAAAAAACTTAAAACAAAAATAAAAATAATTTAAACAGCAGTTCAAGTTCAATATACAGATTTTCAATAGAAAAGCTACAACAAACACCCGTTTTCCAATCTGTGTTTACAGCACAATTTTCAGGAATCTCACATACTGAAAAGATAGACAACTGTTACTATATTATCAAAACCACATGACAAAACATTTGTAATTTGTAGGAAATGTATTGTCTTATGTAACTGAATGAGAAAAATCAATATTGTATTACAAAATCAATTGAAAATTAGTAAATACAGTTTATTTACAGATAACAGATTTACAGGGTTAAAGTTATAAAGTACAAAACTATATGTCGAAATTAACAAACAATTTATGTTTAGAGAGTGGTGTGTATAAGATGTAAAAATTAAAATAAACTACTGACAAAAATTATGATAATTCCAAATGGAATTTTGGTAGCCAGGAATAATAAGAGGCATATTAATTAAATAGTGGACCCACAGGAAATGGTCCCGCTCTGTCTTATATTGCTGCTGTATGTGAGTCTACCTGCGCTGAGCTTTTATCGGGGTCAAGGCGCGGCTCTCAGACAAGAGGCTTAAGGAGAGACAAGAGCCTTTAACATGAAATAAAACCATCAAAGTTCAACTCTAATCCCCGCTGCTGTGGATAAAGCTGACTGTTAACGGTCGGCACAATAAGCTCGACTCTAGGCGGGATATAGCTTTGTGTGTGCTTTTTCCCGGCAAACAATTGAATTCGGACAACGCGACGAGCAGTGTCTATTGTCAGAGATAAGTTGATTGTTATTACCAGCGCGCTGTATTTAAAAGACTTTTCACCTACAGCAATTTTACTATAAATCCTAGACTGTATTTGATTGTCTATTTGTCTATGAATGACATCTAGCTTCTGAATTTAATGCGAAGAGAGGGCGCAGTGATATTGGAGGTAATATTTCAGGAAGAACAAGAGTAGGAAAGATTAGGCAAAAATATGAGTAACGAGGTCAAACGATACAACTTCGCTACTAAACTGACTTTTTTGACATTTCAAAAGTAAATTTAAAACGTGCTTCTTAAATAAAAAAATATGATTATGGTTAGGCCTGTTGTTAATCCCGTTATGACTCCATAACACTAATGTCTTTATTTGAAAATTTTAAAAAAGTGTTAAAAAGCTTGCACCTTGGAGAGCTCCACATTCACCCCCTGTGTCTTTTACTTTGGGTGTTAGTTTTAAAACAAATAAAAAGTCACACATATTTGTAAAGTAAACTCACGAGGGATACAAGTTATAAAAGTCACAAAATGTCAGAAAAAGTCACTCAGAGTATTAACTGATTATCAACAGCATTTACATTAATTTGTAAAGTTATAGACATTTAAAAGTGATTACACCTGTTGGTAGTGGGTTTAAATCTAGGTGAGATTCCTATCAATGCAAACACAATCTTAAAATATCTAGTCTATGTAGATTAATATTAAAATGAAATAAAGCATTGCTTTAATCAGTTTTGCTTCTACAATTCATATTTACAGAAGAGGAGAAATTAGAGTTTCTGTTTCCAGGCCTGGATGTCGATATCATTTAGTGATCTATACAGGGATCATTTAAAAGGCTGAAAAGAATCTATTTCCTTTTGTCACTTGTCTTCTACATATTAGTGTTAGACAGAGAGATTGTAAATTATTATCGCCTTTTCTTTGTGCCAGAATAATACAACGTGACGTAGTGAGAGAAGATTATGTACTACGGAACTCTGTATTAGAATATATCTTTATGTTCATAATCAACGAAAATTTACGTTTAGTCTAACTTGTCTGCTCCTGCCTGGCTTGGCGTATAAAAGAAATATATGTCAGACAAGGCTCCGAGTGGTCTCTGTCATCAAAGTCTGCCCGACTTTACAAGCAGCGACATCGAGTTTTGATTTGCTAGCGCCCCCGTGAGACCATGTCACTGCCTGTGCAGGTTAGAGATCGCTATTTCAGACACCTGATTTCTTTAGTATTATATATATAGTACTACTAAACACTAAAATATTCTAAAAACATTTTTATCTTCATTGCATGAAGTATTTTAACAATTTCATTATGTGAACGCATGTTCTCTTCTTGCGCGCAAGAAAACTCTCAAAACTCACTGTCAATCAATTCCGAAAAGATGCCTGGATAAAGTTTAAATACTTTTATTCGGGCGATAACTGTTATTATTTACTCATAATGAGAGCTGTTTCTTTCAGAGTAGCGTGAGATAGAGAAAAGTTGAGCTCCAAGTACTTACCAGGCAAAGTGCAGGCATAAGGAGAAACACGGCGCACCAACACGTCACCTGCATCCTCCCGGAGCTCAAACGTCCACTAATTTCCCTCAGCTGACAGTGGCGGCTTTGCGGACCATAAATCCACCTGGTATCCGCCTCACAGCACGGTCAAGCCCCTCAGCAACCCAGGCAAAAAGGACACAACGCACCCCATGACCGCAGAAAAGAGCTGAGAGTTGTAAAGTGTGAGGACGGAATAGCCGGTGTTGCTGCTGCTCCAGGTGGGATGGTATTGAGCAGGGTCGAGGTAACAAACAGTCGGGTTACTTGAGAGTTAATCCAAGTATAGAAATCAACAGGGTCATAGTTGTGAGCCGGTTCAGATCCTGATTGTCTGCTAAGTGAGGCGCGCTGGGTCGGAGCGCTCCAATCTGAATGGAACGGCGAGGCTTTCCTTTTTATAACATGCTCCTGCAACACAGCCAGGGAGACTCTCACTCTAGGTGGGAGGGACGAAGTCAGGAAGTAAGGAAGAAAATGCAGGAAAAGACGAATAAAACGGGAGGAGATTGGCTCTAGTAATAAAAACACGCAGAAAGTTTTTTCCTCTTTCTATTTTGTTAATCAAACGTTTCACTTTGGCTTCTGGGTTGTGCGTTTGATGTAGACGAATGGAGCTGATATTTAGAACAACGCTGCCAATAATTCCAGACACTCCTCTTATTCATCGAGCACCGAAGAATAGAACGACAGACCTGAGCAATTATGGCACTGCTGGTGTTTATGATGTCATGACAAACTATCATTACTCATCATCACTGTCAGAATTCATGTATTGTTGCTAATGACAATGCTATTAACATCTCTAACAGCTAGTGAACAATGTATTGTATGCATCTTCGTACAGGCGTACCAGCCCAATTCGGACATTCCTGGCCAAATTGGTGCACGTCATTGCCTGTCAGACGTGACACAACACAACACTACTTATCCAAGTACTGAGTACTTGAAATGAAACATGTATATCACTGACTGTTTGGGGGATGACTTAATTTAATTTTAGGGTCAAGTTATGATTAAGGTTAGGGTAACTCACTTTTATTGTCAAAACATTAACTTCAACTCCCCATGAAGAATCAAAACAAATGTGTGTTTGTGTGTGTGTATTCTCCATGCCAGCAAGGGCAGAACAAGGTTGTTGACCTATGCCTGCCCAGATGCTGAGAGTGTGTTTCTGGGTTGGGGGTAGATATATAGTATTCCTTTTTTCAGGGAACATAAGGGGTGGGGTGAGTTGAGCAGAAGAGAAAACACAGGAGGGCAATGCTTTAATAAATCCCTAGCAGTCTTATTGCTACAACATTGCATTGCAGTGGCCTGGCATTGTCACCATAACTCAGCCAACAGGGCTGATGGGTTCCTGCTCCAAATGGCCGAGATAGCCTTCACAGTCGCAGCCTGAAATACAGTGGCAGAACAGGCACAGATAAATCACTAGGGGTTGGCTGACCTCCATTGTGGCTGTAATGAAACAAATCTGGTTTAGGCCTTTCATTCAGTATTAACTCAGCATTCCCATATTATTGATCAAAAAATCTTAATCCAGTGTTTCAACAGTTTGAACAAGAAGACTGTTCTGCAGGTTTGCCTCAAATGCCAGACAAAGTGTAGAAGGGTCAAGACTTCCATCCAGAATCAATGTCCTATCTGTCAAATGGATTGAGGGACCATTGCCTGTTTAAGAATCACATACTATACATTTTACAACAGTGCTCATGTTTTTCTAAATTATAAAAATGTTGATTCTGCTCACCTACACACATTCAGCTGCATGGATGCTCCCAAGAGTTTGCATATAATGATAGTCTCACGAATATGAGTTACTGAGAGTTGGTCAGGAAGAATGCAAAGTATAGATGATTTGTATTAAATAAGTTAATTTGTGCAATGTGTCCCTTTTAATTTCACAAAGAAATTCTCTCCAACCACAAAAAAGGAAGTTAAAAAAGGAACTTCACAAATAACATTGGTGTGATATAAACCTTCCTAGGGCGGTACACTGAATATTTAGGACCTAAATTGTCATTCATCCAAAATAAATGTAATTCCAAAGGGAAACATGCTGGCACAAACTGGGTTTGGTTTCAACAAACCAAGGTGTCTAATGTACACAAACTCAATATTCAAGTAAAAGTGCCTAGGAAAATATTCCACTACAAGGAGAAGTAGACTTACATGTTTTTACTCAAGTAAAAGTACTAAATAAAGTAGTAATTAATACTTTATTGATCCCCTATGGGAAATTCTTGTTTGGACAGACTGTCCCCTGTGAGGCACCAAGGGTCAGGGTATCAGTGTCTTTTCCAAGGACACCTTGACATGTAGCCTATCAGGAGCGGGAATTAAACCGCTCCCCCTTGGGTATGTAGATGATTGCACTACCCACTGAGCTATCATGCCACCCCTGAAGTACAACCTCTACGTGTTGTAGTAGAGTACTCCAGTCTCTACTCTAGAAAAGTACCTAAAAAATAGTTCTTAAATACAATACTGTGCTTAGTTACTGACCACCTCTGCATTTCATGCAGCATTTATGATGTTAACAGAAGGACTGTGAGAGTGTGAGCTTGTGTGTGTAACTGTGAAAATCTAACACTGGTTCATCCAGATCTCTCATCTAAAGGCAGTTTGGCCTTGCTAGTGTCAAAGTATGTATAATAAAAGGGTGAATAAAAGTGGAGAAGCTGTTTAGTGCTTTGACTAATGCTGTGGAATGTGCTCCAAGTCACTAACATAGACAGTTGGGTGGGGAAAAAATGAGTTTCATTGCATTTCAAGGGCACTTTACAACATCAGTCAAGCACCAACAGTTAGAACTGAGCTGCTGAGTTGTGTCAGTGTCCCAGAATAATAACCATTGACAAGAATGATATGAACACACCCAGGGCCTGTCGACCATTATGAAAAGGAGAGAAAGAGAACATTTCTTACTTCTCAATGCAAACACCTGCTCTCCTTCCTCTCTTCAGCACCAGATCAACTCTCATTGATAGAATATAATTAGGAGGTCAAGTTGCCAATTTTCCAAACACACCTTTTGATGCCCATTCTGTGATGGGGGAGAAAATTATAGGGTTGCCTATTCCTAATAGCTTACCACTGGGTTGCAAAGAGGAGGGGCAAGAGACAAAGGCAAGAGAGAGGAAGAGGATGATCTGAGCATCTGAGTAATGCTGGCGTCCGGTGGCATGAATATGTTCGACTGGCTGGGCTCCATCGATGATTATGAGGGCAGATGTTGCTGTGGGCCCTCAGGCATACCTTTGTAAGTGGCAGCAGTTTGCAGTGGCTGCTGCCCAACCAGCTGCCATCTTAAGTGTCACTCCACATCTGTGGCAAGGGATAGGAGTCAAACTAGGCTTGACCGAAAGGGCCATGGGTTTGCTCGATGTGTGGCAACAAAAGGCTCTGTGGCATCCAGTCATGGTTGAGGATGCCAGTGCTTTTCAGGAGGATGTGGAGGGTGTGGGGATGAAGAGGAGCAGACAAAGACAAATAGCTGAGCAGAGAACTGGTCACAGGATGCAGCTGCTTCACATCAATCGCTTCCTCATCACAATTAGAATGACTGCCAGTTTTAGCTTCAAGTAGCGGGAACAGAAACTCAAGTTTCCTTTTGGCTTATGGAAGGGTGTGAATACAAGTCTTCAAGTACTACAACCAGAGAGCTGAGGCTACTTTCAGATGAAAACTTTTAAAACTAACTTGGGTAGAGTAGAATGCCATCTTTCTTTATGGTAAAAATAAAGAAAGGAAGAAAAAAAAGGTATTCCGTGTCAGGGAGTCAACAGTAAAAGGTACAAAAGTAGTTTTGGCAACTGTTTCTCTTAACAACAGTAGAGTCAAACTGAGATTTGGAAAAGCAATTAATGTGATGACTGTTCAAAATAATTAGATTTCTACTGGAGGATTCTACACCTCAATAATTGCATCAAATGCCACTGTTAAGTGCCAATGTGGCCTTTATGTCCCTCATGGTAGTGGCTACTTGTGTAGCGTGTCAACCTTTCATCAGGGATACAGAAGTTCCTAAACCTTAACCCTGCCATATATAGCATGAGCATCACTGCACTTCAGTAGAATGTGCAAGTTATGCTGTTACTGTTATAATGTTGCTAATAATTGCGATAAATTCAGTAGGTTCAACTTGAACTAGGAAATTGGACATTTAACTAGGAGCGACATGTAGCTCAGTTAGTAGACCAGTTGTCTATGAACCCAGCGTTTAGTGGTTCCACTCCCAGTTCCTCCTGACCACATGTGGCCAAGATTATTATTATAAAAAAAACTGTTGCTTACAATACATCGTTTCAGAAATATTTTTTTCTTCTCTGACTTCTATTGCAGAAAATGTGATGGACCATCATCAAACTGTTCAAACAGTTTGATCTTCTTTTGTTAAATAATCAAATAAATCATAAATCAGATTTGTGGTTACATTAGTGAACTGGTGTAAGGTTACCTTTAGTTTAAGTTTTCCTTTAAGCTTTCAGTTTTACTGATAAAAAGCTCATCATCTGTCTTTTTCTCAGCAAAACCCTAAAATGATGTCACACTCATATACTATACCTGTGACATCAGCTTTTATTTACTTTAGTAATCAGCTTCTGTTTCTTTATCACCTGGCTGATCTGTTGATGATTTTAAACTGTCAACTACAGGCAAGACTGCTAGCTTTCTTCTGTTTTGTCACTGGCTATGGTTCATGTGGAGACAGATATACAAGATGTACAATC
Organism: Ctenopoma kingsleyae; assembly: GCA_032353495.1. Taxonomy (NCBI): domain Eukaryota; kingdom Metazoa; phylum Chordata; class Actinopteri; order Anabantiformes; family Anabantidae; genus Ctenopoma; species Ctenopoma kingsleyae. Next base: position 19,436,727 of record JAUBNQ010000003.1, on the reverse strand, counting down.
AGAGGTGTTTTCTTTTCTCACAGACCTCTCATAGAAAATCCTGTATTGCAGCCTTTTCTAAAAGCCCTTTTGAAGACAAATCACCAGCGAAGCAGTGCCTTTTTAAAATCAGGACATTATCAGTAACAGGAGACACTGTTGGTCTTAGGAGAGCAGACTTTAGAAACAAAGAATGCTTCATTAAATAATTTCTAATGTTTGACCAAGCCAGGTCCGGGTATGCTTCTTGGTTGCTAGTCATCTGTATGAACTGGATTTTCCAACGTGACTTAAGTGATTAGGGTATCAGGCAGAGCTTCATTTTGTATTGGAGGGATTTTATTTGAAGACAGGGACATGATTAAATGAAGGGACCAAAACCATCTTGTCGGTCTGTGTTTTGTACTACTCAATCAGGGGCCCTGATGATAAAGGCAATTGCATTTCTTCAACAAGCAGAGGACAACTGTTTAGCCAATGGAAGAACAGAATAATTAGACCTAATTGTCTGTCTATATTACTGTGTCAGAGGGGAATCTGTGTCTTCAGGATCCATTTTCAGCCAAATACGTGGTAAAAGAATAGCAGAATAAGGCAGAATATCAACCTTCTATTCCAGTACAGAATGCTTGACCTTGCTGTGTGACTCCAGTTTTTGTGTTTTCAGCAGCAGTCCTGTGTCAATTTCTTATGACAGAGGTTAATTTGCATTGACCTTCTCCTCTTCACTAAGGACTTTTCTTTTGTCACTTAGAGAACGAGGAGGTTATGAACACAAGTTATGAACTCAGTTCATGAACAAAAAGGAAACTGATTATTGTCCCACCTCTATAAAGGCTGTCAGTCTGCTCAGAATATTGGTAAAAGCACAATCAGCTGAATGCTATTCATTAGGTTTTATAAGATTACATGTATTTGGAATTTATAACCGATTAGATTGCGTCACCAGACCAAAATCCTGTTCGAGATGAGCAGTAGGCATATCTTTAGTTGTCTTTTACTGACATCTGGTGGTGTAGTATATTATAACAACAAACTCAACTTGGATTGTTCTTAATTTTTACTGAAAAATGTCCATGCATCCGCCAACAGTAGCAGCAGACCACACAGCACAGACAATGCTACCTGTTGGGTGTATGGATGAACACAGAAGTCTCAGAAGTTCTTCCTCTAATCTTCTCAGGATCTGAAGAAACCTTTTTGAAACTCATTTGTATTTAATGGAGTGGTCATTACTGAAGCGGTCAGCTAGGTATATACTGTTTGTGAAACAAAGTGGACCAGTTCATGGCTGTTAAATTCACTTCAAAACTAAAGCCCAGAGATGAACTGATACTGTCTATGACTGAAACCTGGATCTTATTCAAATTTGAAGCTGTAAGTGTTATCATTTTTGGTGTCTTGTCTTGTTTGTTTACTGGGTTAGCTTATTGAATGTTGAGTACATACATTTTCAGGCTAGTTACACAGTCAGGATGTCCTAGAAACATTGTGAGAAACATTTAAAACTATATTTACTGAATTAATGGTGTTAAAGTAGCACATTCATCTAATATCGATATATAACATAGTACAGCACAGCTGTTTGTGTTGTTGTGATGCTGTGTTTCTGCTTATAAAGTTAAAGGCCCTGACATTTCTCCTGTGACAGCATAGTAGTCCTGTGTTACTAATAAAGAGTAAAGTTACTCCATAAAGGAACAAAAAAATATTGTCTCAGTTTTCTGAGATACTGGGAAGGTGCATTGGTGGCAAATATTACATCAAATATTCTGTTAAATTTATTCCTGTGTGTTTAATTTGAAAATGAATGATCATGTTTGCATTTATTTTTGCTAAATGTTGGAATAAACAACATCTATCTACCTGTACTGGACAGCACATTACCTGAAACAATGGAGGTCAGCACAGCTACACAGCTGTCTCTGAGGAGTCTTCCTCACATCAGTACAGGTCTGTAGCCTCTTATATTACAGCTGCTTTAGATAAAGTTTTCAATAATTAGCTGTTGCACCCTCGAATAGCTATTCACAGAGTTACATAGAGTTACTGTGAAGTTATATTTCATGCGTTTCAATAAATATGAATTTCTCATACAGCTCTCCATTTTTCTGCAAAGACTGAAAACACCCATAAACAAACTATCAGAGATTTCACCTGGAAGAAGAGGGAAGATCCAGACTGAATGGCTGTGAGGGAGTCAGACATGTTTTGAGTTACTAAAATTTCTCCCAGTTCATCGGCTAAAAAAAAAAAACACTCTAATTCTTATTCTTATTCTGGTAACACTGTAGTTTACAGCTTGGTAATAACATAATGCTGCTGTTACACTGTGTCACTCATGGCAGGCTGGACAGAAACACCTTTTTGATGATGGAGTCCAGCAGCAGTACAGTTATAGTGGAAGTTAACCTTGGAGGTGTATGTTTCCAGTTTGCAGTCACTAGTGCTATCAACCTGTGCATTGCTGTGTCTGCTGCTCCCTGTTTTTGTTTTGATCTCTGTTGTCTCCTGTTTTTTCTCTCTCAATCACAGGGTGGTCTTGCTCTCTGTGAATCATATAGGCTGGAATAACCTCCTGGATCCTCCATCCTATAAAACCTCAGCACTAGCTCATAATGTTTCTCTGAGCCAGAAATCTATAACAATTAAAAAACAGGCAGAACAGATTGACTTGCAGGAAGTTCATTATCTCAAGGCTGTGTCATGCAAAGTAATTGTACATAGTTGTCTTAATGTTTATACTTTGATTTTTCTATTAGTAACTTTTGTATATCTGTAAGTAACTTAATAAACCTTTTGAGTTAAGATGACAGTTTTCACCCTTTTTAACACAATCAAAGTAAGACAGTAACACTTATATGGGGTGGAATTAGTAATGTGATGCAACAACACATTTAGTGTAATATTCAAGGTCTGTAAAGAAAACTGGCTGCATTCTAAAACTGTTAGAATACTTCACTCTTTGACTCCTCACTGGTTGCGACATGATGTCATTACTCCAAAGTCTTTGGAACAGATACCTATGAATATGTGGTTTGTAGTCACTGTGAATGCATTTAGCATTCGCAGTATTGTTTTCCTTTTCAATTCAATTCAATTCAATTCAACTTTATTTATATAGCGCCAATTCACAACATTAGTCATCTCAGGACACTTTACAGTGTAAGGTTTAAGACCTTACACATTATATAAATATATACAGAATACTGTAGAAAACCCAACAGTCCC
>JAUBNQ010000003.1:19413259-19426869 GCA_032353495.1 Ctenopoma kingsleyae | reverse complement strand
TTATTTTCTACTTTTTGTTTTCCCTCATAAAGTGTATGAACTCCTGCATTTACACACTTCTGACTCCATCACTGGATGTTTTTTGTGAGGGAGCACAGCTTGTTGTTGGCCAGTAAAAAAAAGTATGTATATATATATGTGTTAAAATCCTTGTTGACTGATCGTAGTTGACCTTAAGATCGCTTATTGTCTGTAACCTAACCATCAAATTTAGTGGGAAACATTTCTCAGATGTATTTCTGTGCTTAGCTACATCGTGGTGTTTCACGTTCCCACTTTTAACCACTGAGAGCAGATCTCAGAGCAGAGGACTGATTTCCCCCGTGGAGCGTGGGCACCCCACCACGACCCCAACCTGTGTCCCTCCAGCGTGGCGTGGTGCGTTCCCCCTCGCAGTGCGAGCACCCTGCCACGGCTCAGGTCAGCTCTCCCACGCAATTTCTCCAGAAATTGCTTAATCTAGTTGAATGCTGGTTTGCGCCTAGGTGCGAGGGCTGTTTTTCTTATCCCAGTTCGTCCCAAGCCATAAATAATATATTTTTAAAACTGAAGCTGCAGGCTGGACTAATGGAAACAAAAGTAAACTTAAGCAATTAACAGTCATTGACAGTGATTCTCTGACCACTTCATTCTGTTGAACAACTCTGCAAACAAGCAGTGACATGTAACTTCCTCCTAGTCCTAATGCCCACCAACTACCTACAGCAGCTTAAACAACCAGTATGATCATTTTAATCAAAATGATAATAACTATAAATAAAACTTTTTGTTTATTTCAATTCATAGTCTTGCTTTTATTTGTTAAGTGAATACCTGCCCTCAGTGATATATGTATGTATATACAAATATAAAATATTCTAATTATCTATAATCTTAGGGGTGCTTGGAAACATTTTGGAGGGGCTTCAGCATTTTCAGCTCTAACTATGGAACCACTTGAATTAATTTCATTAACAGACTCCTGAAACCTTAAGATTCACAATTAAATAAATTTCATCGTACTATTGTTTAAAAACATGTGAACTCATTGTTTAATCTTAATTAATTAATTGTTTAATTAAGGGGTCCCTGTAGTTGAACCATGACCAGCATGCAAAAATCTTTTTTTTTTAAACATCACTCATTGTTTTTGTGAATATCTCCAGTACATCACTGAATGTATGTGAATAATGATATGACTGGTAACTGAAGTGATGATGTCAAAATGCATAGATGAGACAGAAATGAACAATCTTACCATGCTAAGTATGTCATGGAGATTATAAATACGAGCAGCACAAATGCTCCTGCTGCTACTCCATACACCCAGGTCTTTAGCCTCCCATCTGCATAGAGAATCACACACTGTTAACACAATGCATGGTTATACTATATATTGTACAATACAACAATATGACAATATGACAACAGGAAGCAGAAGAGGGTGGAAATAACTGTTGGTCACTGAATACCAGTATATAGTGCAGCATGTTGGGTATTTAAATTATTAAATACTGAAATTAATTCACACATACTTTATTAAATATACAGTTTATTAAATATATAAGTACCCAAATATATTCATTTCATTTAAAAAAGGTATATATATTTATTTCACTATTTATTTATTTAATTCATGGTCTGCACATGATGAAATAATTTTGTCAACTTCGCCCATCAAAGTCAGTGGGCGGGTCTAACACTGTTTTCTAGTCAGACGATTGGTCTGGTCTGAAGGATTTTTTTCCAAACATGGTGGTTTCCCTCATGGAGGATCTGAATGAGTTGCTAACAGGTTGGTGAGAGACTTTCTAAACTTGATATTAAATCAGGAGTTGCTGACGCAGAATATGTGATAAGTAAAACAGAGGAAAGCCAAATCAAATAAACTACACACACACTTTCTGCTGTTGTCAGACCACAAGGCTGATAACTCAGTGAAATTCAATAAATTCCTCTGTTTTACTTGTCACGTACTCTGTGTCAGCAACTCTTGATTTAATATCAAATTTAGAAAGTCTCTCACCAACCTATTTGCAACTCATTCAGATCCTCCATGAGGGAAACCACCATGTTTGGAAAAAAACAGTTTTAGGCCCGCCCACTGACTTTGAAGTTGACAGATAAAGTTGACAGGTAAACGGAAAGTCACTGTTGAATAACTTGAAATATGAACTTACTATTAGATGTTATGAATAATATTACAACCCCAATTCCAAAAACACTGGGACCCTGTGTATCCACATAAAATCTACATAAAAACAAAATGAAATGGTTTACAAATCTCAACCCATATTTTATTCACAACTGAACATAGAAAACACATTAGACGTATTAGCTGAGAAAATGTCCCATTTTAAGAAAAAAATAAAATAATTTTAGATTAGATGCCTTTATTGCCACTGTAGGTGCCACTAGTAAGTAAGCAATTAATATGATGAAATAGCACTTTTTACAATTTTGAAACTGATGGGAGTGGTATGTCTGATATAAGTTGGGAAATCAGTCTGTAAATGTCTCGCAATTTGAGTTGCTAAAGTTTGAGGAGAGGAATGTTGTCCCATTCTTGTTTGATACAGGATTCTAACGGCTCAACAGTCCTGAGTCTTCTTTTGCATTTATTTATTTGCATTTTATATAAAAGATTTGGACAGCCTGCTCTTTACATAATTAGGTTTATTATGTAATACACCAAATTTTTCAATCTCATAACTCAAAAATTTAATCCAAAGGTGATAGGTCCTTTGCAGCTATAGCACCAAATCTTTGGAACCCCTTACCATCATATATTAAACTCTCCCCATACATCTCAGTTTTTAAAAAACAGCTGAAAACACACCTTTTCAGACAGGCATTCTGAGATCCTTTCGGTTATCTGCTCTTATGGTTTTGTATTTATTTATGTTTTAAGCTACGTAATTTATTAGCTTTAAAATGTTTCATTATTATGGAGTATTGGGATTAACTGTGACCACTTTTAATGTCATGTTTTAACTATTGTTCTTTTATCTGTTGCTTTTACCCATTGTTTTTATCTATTGTTTTATTATTACTTTTACTGTACAGCACTTTGGTGAACTGTCCTCTGTTTTTGCAATTGTGCTTTATAAATAAATTTATTATTTATTATTATTTACTAAAACAGTGGATCTGATTTTGCTCATGATTTTGCCTGATATCTTAAAAATCTTTGATTTGCAGGTGCCATTCTAAAGTTTGTAAACTTCTGCACCTGTATGGTCATAGAGAGGGAATTTTGTACCTTTATTATTTTCTATAGTCTTTCTATATTGTTTGGTTCAGTTAGATTTTTTTCTTTGTTTTTAATTTCAGTTTTGAGAACCTACTGTGATGCACTGCCACAAATCACAGAAGGGTTTAAATTCCTCATATCAGTTCAAAACAGGGGCCCCAAAATGATCTTGCATAGGGCCCCCACAAAGCTAGAAATGGCCCTGTGTATATGTGTATATGATTTCTGTGCTTCTTATGGAGATGTATCTTTTTCTCTTTAGTTTTTACTCCATCGATCTCTGTCTTTCTGCCTGACAAGGACATGTCAATAAAGTTTGAGTGGAACTACATGCGTTGTCGATGGAGGGGTTAACTGTCTAACTGTGCTGGGGAAACAGTGAGGGCAGAACAGATACTGGACTTCCTGTCAGGTCGCTCCCAGGGGGTCAGGATGGGTCCCCACACCTCCACTTCAGACTCAACACAAGTTCGGACGCCACAGTGTTGTGTGCTCAGACCCGTTCCTCTACACCCTCTACACATATGACTGTGTCCCCACCCAACACAGCAACAAGATCATAACGTTTGCGGATGACAAGACAGTGGTCGGACTCATCTCGCTCAAGGAGGGAGAGCTGGCATACAGGAACGGCTGTCAGAGTGGTTCAGAGTCAATAACCTGCTCCTCAGCACCACAAAAACGAAGGAGCTTGTTACTGGCTTCAGAAAGAACATAACATCCAGCCACTCATCATTGGCGAGGCCTGTGTGGAGGGGGTTCCCAGGTTTCTGGGCATTGAGCTGGAGGATGACCTGGCCTGGAGCGCCAACACCAAGGAGCTGCTAAAGAAGGCACAGCAGAGGCTGTAAATTGCACTAAGTTAACCAGTGCAATTTGTACATTTAACCAGCGCAATTTTGTATAAATAACAAGTGCAATTCCTTTTGTATATATTGCAATGAACTTTTACTACTATTTTTTATTACTATTGTTATTTATTTTCTCTCTTCTTGTCTTTTAACTGTTATGATTAACTGTTTAGATTTATTTTATCTTATCTCTCATAACTTATCTGTCTTTTGTTGCCTCTGCCCAAACTTTTTTGAGACATACCATCAATTTCCAAATTATCTGATATGTTTTTTATGTTCTATTGTGAATAAAATATGGGTTTATGAGATCAAATCATTGTACTTTGTTTTTATGTAGATTTTACACAGCATACCAACTTTTTGGAATTGGGATTGTAATATGTATTCATGTTTCATTAGAAATCATTGCTATTGATAATGTTTGACTCTTTCTCTTTTGTCTTTCCCCATTTCTTCTTCCAGTCTGCTTAACTCCTCCTGTTTTCGTGTTTTTCTTCCCTTGCCTACTTCCGTTATTCTTTTTGTTTCTTCCTTTTTACCATTTTCTATTTTTTCATGATGAGGATATTTTCCTTTCCTTTTCCCTGCTTTTCTGATTTCTCGTTTTTTCTTGTTTATCCCTCTTTTTTTGCTTTACATTCTTTCGTTGCTCGTTGCTTGCTTCGTTTTGCACAAATGTTTGATATGCAACTGTTTAGTGTATATGTGTGATGATGTCTTCTGGACATTATAAGAATCCACCATTCATTCACATTCACTCTCATTATTTCTTTATAGCTCATCATACCATTAAAGATAAGACAAACAGCAGTTCAAGTGACAAGATGTCACTATGTTCAGTTGTGTTACCTGGACTGAAAGGTTGCAGGAACCAGGTGCGTCCCACCCTGCCTGGGGGGCTGGCTGCAGGCTGTGTGGGGTTAAAGGCTCGAATGGTCTTTACATCTGCCTTACTGTCACCTGCAGTAGGGATCTCCAGAACTGGGATGACAGTGCACTGGTCTAGCAGGCCATCAGATGTCATCACTTCAGTGTAGCCCTCTTCACAGCCACACACACCCACCTGAAACAGGAAGAAACAGGTTTAATACAATGATAGGGACAAATTTAAGCTTTGAAGCTTTTTTAATTCTTAGATAAGACAAGAAGATTGTCATTGCATTATATACTGGCTATGTCAAATGCAAATAGAACGTATTTAAAATACATAATTATTAATGTCAGGAACAGCACTGGGCTGGTTTAAAGGTTGACCAGCATATCTCCTTTCCCTTGTATATAAAAGAAATCTCTAGAACCTTCTTCCACCTGAGGAATATTGCTAAATTTAGAACCATTCTGCATCAAAGTGATGCTGAAAAACTAGTCTACACATTTGTTACTTCTAGACAGGACGACTGTTTAATTGATTTAATTGATTTTAATTGATTTAGCAAAGAAAGACTGCTGGAGGCTCATATTAGCTGTAGATACACATCTGAATGCATCTTGAAACAAAACAAGTACTATGGAGTTTGATCCCCATCACTTGCATGGTATATGTTTTAGGAAAGAATATATCCCTGGCAAATGTGAACACAAGGACTGTTTGCACCACAGAAAATTTTTTTTCAGTGTTAATAAAGGCACATGACTGTTGTTTTAAGACACATCTGAAAAATGTAAAGTATAATTCAAAATGCCTTCAGTAACAATAACTGTCTAAAGTAGAAACCAATTATTTATTGCCTTATTTGCCTCTGTCTCATTTACTGCAATACATAATTATAAGCAATTTAATCACATAAAAATCATCTATTAAAAAAACTAAAATTGAAATGTCTAAGGTATTAAAAAGACTAGTGGTGCCACCTATATATAGGCATAGTGGTGCATTCTCACACTTGCTTAATGTCAATAATGTCAAGATGCTAACATGCTCACAATGTAAGCAATTGATGTGTTGATATTTATACAGTATAAAAACTATTGCTTTCACTATTGCAATCTTTAAACATTTGTTTTGCTGTTGTGTGTGCATGTCTACAGAGCAGCAGAGGCAACAGCAAATGAGTCAGATTGTGTTTTTTCTTTTTTTTTTCTGCTGCCTTTAGTCTGTTTCCTGACACAGATCAATCAGTGGCGGCTCGTCAATAGAGGGTGCAGAGGCGCCACCCCACCTGCCTCAAATGAAGAAGAAGAACATAGGGATCACATAAAATAATTTTACAAAACTTGTATTTAAATAAACGATCTATACATTATACAGATTGTGAGTACTGTGTGTAATCTGCATTAAAGTGACTGAATGATTGAATCTTACTACCTGCCTTTATCAACTTCCTGTTTCCAGCTGTGAAGAGGGAACTTGACATCTAATGTAACTTCAATTATCCAATTGCTAAGCCAGCATCAACTCATCACTTCATTACTTCATCGATCAAATTTAAGTCTTTTGGGTCTACACACTAAAGCCACTAGATTTCTGTTTTGGGTGAGAAATTTTGGATTGTAGACTTGTTGCCTATTTGCACTGGCTGATTGTAAAGAAAGGACTTGAACGGTTATGGGACTTTAGATTTTTGGATCATGGATTGTGTGCTTCAGCAGCACTGTGAATACTGTGAATCTGAGTGTGTGCTTGTGCTACATAGCTTGTGTTTGTTGCTGTCTCAGTCTTTCACAGACCAAGCAGCAGATGTCTGCTCTGCCATTTTGTCCTCTTCCCTCCATCTCCTCTAATATGGTAGGAACAGATCACTACACTACTCATCACCTGCAAAGAGAGTTTGCTGAGAAGAGGAAGACCATTTTTGTACCATGCTACTTCCCAGCATGTAGATAGTACTTCACTTTGTCTCTTCTTTAGGACCTCCACTCTAGGAGGTCCCTAAACAACTACCTAGAGGTTCCTGTAGCTCCAGTTTCCACTCCCCACCCCTACCAGGATGTCTGTTAAGCTTAATTAACGTTCTTTGTGTTAAAAGTTTTCTTTCTAGTAATGTTTACTTTAAGTTAAAATAATTAACTTTTCACTTTTGAGTAGATTTTTAAACAAGTAATTTTACTTCAGTACAATTTTATCATAATAACAATACCAGTAATTTAAACACTTTTTACACTGGTTCCACATGGCTGTGCCTTGTATGCAACAATACTAGTGGTAACCAAAATGTTGAAAGAAAACACCTTCACCCAGAGTTCAGACTTGTGCTTATGCCTATTAAGAAGATAGAGCCCAAAAAGACACAAGAGATGCCATACTTGAGAACACTCACTTCTGTGCAGAGGGAACGTGGCTTGGTACAGGGCGGGTCACATGAACGGTCAGCCATTGGCTTGGCTGTCGCTGGACATCCACCTATGAAACAAAGGTCAATCTCAGATGTCAGAGTCAACTAATGTTTCTTATATCTTACACTGAGGACATCAAAGGAACACTGAATTATCCCTTTGATGGTAGTTGCTCAATGACAATACTCTGGCCAATATCACAGGAATAAATGTGGCCTAGTTTGACAGCAGCTGGAACTCTCTTTTTGCTTTTGCCTCTCTGAAACCCTCATTAAGATATTCATCACAATGAAATGTGAATAATGTAATGTGGTGGATGGGGTCAGCGTGGCAGATGTAGCCACATATGCAACAAGCTGAAATGAACTGTGTGTTCTGACAGCTGTTGATAATAGTCAGCATAAAATCTCACTTTATGGCTTTAAAAGTTGACTTAATATGGTATGTATAAGCTGGATAATGTAGACAGACATTAAAACAGAAATAGATTCAACCATCAGACATCAAAAAACTAGTTTCTGTAAAACACTGTCATATATTAGAGAGTTTCTTGAATAACTACTAGGTAGCATTCTCAGGAAAAGAGTTCAATATGAATTTTCATAAAGAGTGCACCATTGCTTGCAAAACAATCTACATCTATTAGGAGGAAAATATGCGGTGTACCAATCTAAGCAGTCTGAATAGGTACCATCTGTAGTACTGGGTATACATATACCTTTCCTTTCCTTTCCTTTCCTTTCCCTCCCTTTACTTTCTTTTACTGGGTCAACTGTGTCCTGGCATGATCAAGAAATATGACATGGCTTGAGGCTTGATCAAACGGAATTAGTAAATTACAGCATTCTGATGAGTTTAAATCTTTCCAAATAGCTGCTTCTTGAAATGATATACAATGTATATGTATACAATTAATTGATTGTTCAGTTTTGCTGCAAATGGAGCATCAAACATGTTTGAAAACAATATAAAAGCAGGGCACACATTGAAAAGAATGAGATTTTCAAATGATAAATGAACACAAAAAAGCATAAGGAGACTCCAGATAATTTTAGATCATTTATAGCTATTTTGTAAAATCAACTCTGACAGAAATCTGAGTCTGTGTAAGTAAACAGTGTTACCACTGTTTAAGTAAAAATGATTCTGTGATTACACTTTAACCATTATCATCAAACACAGCTTCTATTGAATTTACACAACTTAGCTACACACAGCCTTGCTTTTGATCACAAACAACAACCTCTTTGTCCATGTTCTTTCTGGAGCAGGTGAAAGCTAAAATAATGGGTAGCACCACTATGTCATGTTGAGGCATTTTTAGAGTCCAAGCGAGCGGAGGCGAGGGATCCAGTGGAGCATGGAACCCTATTGTTTCTTTACCGTTTTTAAGTGTCCAAGTGAGCGGAGACGGAGCATGGAACCCTATTGTTTCTCTACCATTTTTTAGGGGTCCAAGCGAGCGGAAATGACATTATGTTGTTCCTAGTCATGTGAGAATATTTTCAGAATTTTCTGATCAATTTTTGGTAAATTTTTAAAGACACTCTTAAGGAGCATTTACCAAAGTCTCAACGTGAGTGCTTCACACCCAGCCCCCATTTGGTCTGTGCCCCATGTGGGGTGTAGGCTAACGACCAATGATAAATGAAACTCAGTTACACTCCCCTTCTGCCAGGTACAATCTAAGAATGGTGAATATTGACCTAAAAAACATCTTTAAACTAGCATAAAAGACAGCATAAACAACTTATAACTTTGGATCTACTTGGCCTATCAACACCATTTAAAAACTGGTAAGTAGTTTAAAGTCTCCTCTTTCGACACACGTTTAAAGCGACGTGCTATGTCATGTTAAATCAATCACGTGACCACTTGTCTCACCAGTGCCTCAATTGCTATCAATGCTAATGTTATTCTACGATGGCTTTCTGGTGTTTCAGATTCACCATAGGAAGGATATTGTTTTGCCATGTCACAGCAGCTCTCAGTTGTCAAGGAAGAAAGAAGGCATGGGTGTGTTGCCTTTAATTGATGTTTTTTATTGGCAACAATTGCTTTGCAAAGGGGTTGGTAATGATTGCAAAGGGAAAAGCACAGATTTTGTTCAAACTTATACTATGGGCTTGTTCAAGATGAACTGTGCCTCGCCTGGAAAAGAGAGAGAGCAGATGGCCGCAGCAGAAGGAGTGGCTGAAAGTCCGCTATGAGGTCAGACAGTTTCTAACATTTCTTGCAGCATTCAAGCTCCCGTTTGTACTGTGTGTCACAAATCCTCACATCCTGTCAGATCGAATGAATGCACTTTGCATATTACATCTACATAGCAAGCTTAAAAAAAGTTGATCAGGGAAAGTTTCTGTTATCTAAAACAAGCAAGTTACATTTTTTAGCAAATTTTTATGCTAAGTAGCAAAATGGGAAAATCGGAATATCTCAGCCATATTAGGAGATTCCAACACCAAATTCATGCTTGAGGTTGGCAACGCCATGCTGAATGAGAATCCCAATTTTGGTAAATTTCAAATATTAGGGGGCGCTATACGGTTGAGTAGTTTATATCACAACAATGGCTTGATAGATTTTCACCAAACGTGAGATTTATGTTCAGGGCACAACCCCAGGTCCTCCCATGTGATATGGTTATGATCTGAAAATGTAGGGGTGGCTTATGATTTAAAAAAACAAATTTTTTCTCCCAAATTTCAAAAAAATCACTGAAACTCACACATTTCACAGGATTTCAAACACACGTTCCTTGAATCATCCTGAAAGTTTGATACGTTGGACTATAGGGTCTATTTTGAAGTCAGGTCAATTGTTGTATCTCCTCGACCATTACTCCAATCGCTATGAAACTTGGCAGAGCCTTTCTCTGGACCACCATTAACATACCTGTCAATTTTCATTAGGATTGGTGAATGTATGTGTGTACTGTGCAATTTTGTTTGCTTACGCTATGTTATTAATAAATGTTCGTATTTTTATTTTAAAAAACTTCACAACTTAAGGGCATGAAGAATATTTAGGATATACAGAACACTTGGTTAGTCAGGTGAGGAAAGTTTCAGAATTTTCTGATCATTTTTCAATGTTTGGTAACATTCTGAAAAAAATATTAGCACAATGCTAAAATGCTAACCATGTTTATATCTTTGCAACTGTAACTTCAATCGATATGAAACTTGGCAGAGACTTTCTCCACACCACCAGTATCAATTTACTAAATTTTTATTTGGATTGGTGAAGGGACGTGCGCGCTGTAAAAGTTTAAATGTTGATGCAATATTATTAATAAAAGTTTTGTATTTTTAATTAAATGAGTTTTCATGTTAAAAGCATGAAAAAAAAATCTATGATGTATCTGACACTGGGCTAGTCATTTGAGAATATTTTCAGAATTTTCTGATCAATTTTAAATTTCTGGTGAATTTTAAAGACAGTTTAAGCCTTAATTTGTTAGTGTCTAACACCTTCATTCTGCATCTCCAGCAGCCTACACCCAGAAAAGATGAAACTGGTTATCACAGACTCAAAAATCATCCGCAGCAAGGGTGTGTTTCCTTTAATTGTTTTTTACTGGCACAATTCCTTTTGTAAAAGCACAAATTTCGTTAAAACCAATAGCATGATTTACTCGCGGTGACGTCACTTTCTGTTTCGAATGCAGAACACTTTCTGTTAGGTATAAAACGGACACAGCATTATTTGAAATAATAGAGATAGTATTTTCTTGGTGATTGTTTCAAGAAAGCTAAAAGATAAGATGTTTGATGTCATTTGTTTTTGGCTATGTTTAGGATTAAATTAAGCAAGGAAGATAACTCTGGCCCTCACAGACTCAGAAAACATCTGCAGCGTGGTTGTGTTTCGTTTATTTTGTTTTTTATTGGCAACAATTCCCTTGTGAAGGGGATGGTAATGATTGCAAAAGGGAAAAGCACAGATTTTGTTTAAACTCATAGTGTGATTTAGTTGCGATACGTGGTGACGTCCCTTCCGGTTTTGAGAATGCGGTCGTGTCACTTCCTGTTTAGAAGGTTTAATGTAATTTTGTTTTGGCTGTGTTTACTTTTGTATTATGGGTTTATACTGTGGCTTAGAACACCAAGACAACTGCACTACTATTTACTGTGTTTGCTTATAAGAGACAGAATGTTTTGTATGGTTTAATTTGCGTGCGGCACTTTCGATTGGACCCCTTTCATAACTGCTCGCAGTTGTAGTTTTCATTGTGTTGCTAACGTGAAATATTACTCTGTCACCATCACTTTTAATTATAGTGTCTTTCAACCAATATATGCCTTATTTTTTGGACAATTATTAAACATTATTTACCAGCCTTCAGATCATTAGTGGAGAAACTGACTGAGACTACTGGATTAAAGGTTCCAAGGCACCAAGGTGATGTAACTCCTAAATGTACACTACCAGGCAATGCTTACCTGTGACATTTAATCCATCTGAGCGCTGACACCAGACTTGACGAGATGAACCTCTCCATGGTGCAGTCCTCCAGTTGTATTCAAAACACTGCCCCTCTAAAGGAACAATATGGTCAGATGTGGCGTACAATAAAAATGTACATTATAGCTAGATAGATAAATACTTTATTAATCCCAGAGAGAAATTATGGTGTTGTAGTAGCCCTTAAGAGGATATTACACAGAAAATACACAAGATAATAGGTATACAGGATATGTAATGTAGGCAAGTTATCCCTGAACAATACATACATACATACAGTATAGCCATCACTGTTAAGATGTAAGTTTTTATAGTATTCAAACTTATGTAGGTTATGTAATATAAAATGGTTCTGCTGTACTGACCTGTGCATGGCCGTGCTTCCAGCTCCTGTTCTGGACACTGCAACAGGTTTTCTGGATCCTGGGCCACCACAGCTCTGGATCTAACCTGGACTGAGCCAAAACCCAGATCATCCCCATTCACGCAGTTTAGCTGGCATGGACTCCACATAGTCCAGTCCATCAGGTAACACTCTCCTACAGAACATGCATAGGATCAGCAACCAAAAGTCAATGGGCTGCAGTTAAAGCAAGATACCAGTATGTTTGCCTAAATTAAAGCAAGTATGTTTAGTGTGTTTTTAACCATAAATTACTGTGTGTGTAAGTATTTAAGTATTTAATTTATTTTTAGTTCCCTAAAATGTCTTTTGTTTTGTAAGGACATTTAAGTTGAAAAATAAAATTGCCACAACTCTCTGGTGGATATAACTACTGTATATAAGCTGTTTTAAAATCTTTGGCATTTCTATACTTTATTGTGTAAATCCTAAATCTCTTATATAATTCCTCGCTCCTCCTCCTTCTCAGTCAACCCTGAAGTTGTTCATATTCTCAATATGACAGATGTCCTCAAACTCTACCGCTGAGGATCGAAGAGATATGAGGGATGTTTAAGGAAATACACAAGACCATCCGTCACAGAAGTTTACTAAATGAACACAGCTCTTTATTACTACTACAGTTTCAAGCTTCTTCAAACTTCTTAATAAAATCCTTCCTAATAGAACAGAAATCATTTGCAAGCAAACCTGATACAACTAAGAAAGGCTTGATTTATTGTACCACATGTGCTTGAGATAGAACACATCAAACACCTATTGGTTAAGGATTTATTGAGTGTCATGCTTGATTGCATGATAGAAATATGACTAATTATAATATGCAGTTGGCCCAGATGTATCTGGACACTGACAAGATTTTTATGATTTTGCCTTTATACACAACCACAGCCCTATACACGTCAGAAATCATGTTGCTGCTTCTGTCAGCAGTCATATCATCAATAAACACCAGTTAGCCCATTCCATTGGCAGTCATACATGTCCATGCCATAGCACTTCTTCCATCATGTTTGACACATGATGTGGTATCCTCTAGATCAGTGGTTCCCAAACTTTTTTCCTTGAAGCACCCCTTGCCTGTGTCCAAGACAAGCCAGGCCCCCCAAACCCAACTCCTACCCACATACATGCATTAACAGAATAAAGTGATTAATTACAAACTTATAATTGCAAAAAATAAACACTGTTGTTTTACAGTGTAGGCTATATAGACAATTTTGATATAGATAGATTAGATCAGTGGTTCTCAACTGGTCCGGCTTCGGGACCCACCATCACCACTAAATTACAAGCGGCGACCGGAATCAAGGAGAATTCACAAATTTACTGAATGAAAGGATGGTCCAGTTGGAACCTGAGGTAGTAGAATAGAATATCA
>JAUBNQ010000003.1:19402153-19413159 GCA_032353495.1 Ctenopoma kingsleyae | reverse complement strand
TCCTCTAGAGTTTAGAGTTTAGAGGGAGTTTTTCCTCTCCACTGTTGCCTAGTGCTTGCTCAAATGGGACTGTTGGGCGTTCTACAAATATTTTGTGTAAGGTCACACACCTTACACTGTAAAGTGCCTTGAGATGACATATGTTGTGATTTGGTGCTATGCAAATAAAACTGAATTGAACTGAATTAATAAAAGTTTTGTATTTTTAATTAAATGAGTTTTCATGTTATAAGCATTAAAAAAATCTATTATGTATCTGACACTGGGCTAGTCATTTGAGAATATTTTCAGAATTTTCTGATTAATTTTCAATTTTTGGTGAATTTGTAATTACTGGTTTATATGTTTTTGATAAATCTTTGTATTTTAATTTTAAAGAGTTTTCATGTTATGTGCATGAAAATACACTATGATGTACCTGACACTGAGCTAGTCACGTGAGAATATTTTTAGACTTTTCTGATCAATTTTCAATTTTTGGTAAATTTTTAAGGACAACTCTTAAGGAGCAATACCAAAGTCTCAATGTGAGTGCTCCACACCCAGCCCCCATTTGGTCTGTACCCCACGTGGGGTGTAGGCTAGTAACCAATGATAAATAAAACTCAGTTACACTCCCCTTCTGCCAGGTACAATCTAAGAATGGTGAATATTGACCTAAAAAACCTCTTTAAACTAGCTAACTAACCCTTTAATTGATGCCTTTTATTGGCAACAATTGCTTTGCAAAGGGGTTGGTAATGATTGCAAAGGGAAAAGCACAGATTTTGTTAAAACTTATACTATGATTTACTCGCGGTATGTGGTGACGTCACTTCCAGTTTTGCAGATTTGATGTGATTTGTTTTGTGCAGTGTTTACTTTTGTATTATGGGTTTGTACTGTGGCTTAGAACCCGAAGAAAAATGTACTTCTGTTTGCTATGTAAATGTTTAGTTATAAGAGACACAATGTTTTGTAATGTTTAATTTGCAGTTTACCACGCACACACAGATATTGTTTTAATGAGACAATAAAAGGCCAAACTCAGAGTTCCTAAACCCTGTGGGAGAACAGTACAATGGGGCTGTAGGACTGTAATCTTTTTAGATGTAGAAATTTTCGAGGAGCGTGGGGCAACGTGCGCCACATTCACTTGGACCCCTTTCATAACTGCGCGCAGTTCTACTTTATTTACATTTATTAGAACTTCAGTCTTGATTTTTCCTTTAGGCCAGGGGTGGCCAACCCTGGTCCTCAAGAACCACTGTCCTGCTTGTTTTACAACTATCCCTGTCCTGCCTAGTGCTGATTACCTGGGTGAGGTGTGTTCAGCCAATTAAAAACTGTAAGTGCTGGGATGGTTGATAAACAGCAGAGCAGTACCCTTTGAGGACCAGAGTTGACAGCCCCTTCTTTAGGTCATTTCATTCCAGTTATCATTGTTCTAATTTTTTCAGGTTTAACTCACACATGTGAAATTAATCTTACTGACCAGTCCCTAACTGGATTATTGGAATTGTTGTGTCACGGTGAGAGATGTACCTGGACAAGGTACAATACAGGTTTCCTTCAGAACAATGTGTGTATCTCCATTCACTGACGGCTCCATATCTCCACACAGCTCATCATCTACCAGGCTGCCATCCTGCTGACCTGAACCATCCGATACAAAGCAAGACATGTTCCTGAAGTGCAAGCCATCGCCACACCGTGCCCCCTGATAGACAAGAAAACAGAAATATTTATTGGTCAAAGACACTACATTTTATGACAATCCACCAGTTCAACAGTTGTTGAGAAATTTAACTCAGAGCCACAATATAAACTGATGACATGGGAAATGTCTGGGGACCACTCTGGGATTAGATAGCTGCCCCCTCTGAAGATCTTGAATCTCTCTATAAAATTGCATGGAAATTCATCTAATAGTTCTTGAAATAACCAAAGTGGTGAACTGAGTGACCAATCAACTGACCCTGCCTTCTCTATGATCATACAGGTAACATGGATTTAAAAAAAATGTGCAGTTACTGATATTTTTAATGGCACTATGTGTACAATTTTTTTGACTTTGGCATCTACCTTACACTAAGGTTACATTAAGCCGATATTCAGTTACAGATCTGATCTTGGAGCACTAACATACATTGATACATTGAAAACAAAGCACCAGTTTTTCCTGTCATTATTATATTGTCCAGAATTGTCATTTTTTAGCAAAAAGAAATGTAAGAAAATAGATAAAGAAATTAATTTAAAAAGTTACTATTGTTACATACAACTCTTTTAACAAAAGAAATTCCTTCAACCACAAATTCTAGGTATGACTATTTCATCCCAATACTTAGACAATGTTCCTTGCTCAAATGATACTGGACAAACTTGATGTTGTTAGACAGACAGTTGCCTGACCTCAGACTTGCAATCAGACCAGGCACTGTATCTCCAACTGTAGCAGGGTTTCACTAAGCACGGTTTCCATTGCTCCATTTGGGATGGACATGGCCTCCCATCTCCCTGAGGAGCTTGGGTCACTGTCCGTCTCCTCCATAGCTTGCCTGTAGAAAAAAAGATAAAAACAAAACAAAAAATTTCATGACATGTCTAAACTTCATTAATCAGTCAAAGTCAGAGCAGCAGGAGAAATGTGCAGGTAAATAGATTTGGAATATACTGTCTGTCAGTGTGACTTTCTTTCTACTGGAGCTGTTATTCAAGTGATGGTCATCATGAACTACATGAAATATTCATCACATGCATTACAAATTCAAAATCACAGAGAATTTGAATATGCTTTGACATCTTAGGTTGGAGAATTTGAGTGAGAAAGAGTGCCCTTTACCAAACTGACTCTGCATTTTAACAAAGATCACTAAGGCATGAATATGAGAAAACTCTAAAATAATTTATTTGTTAAAATAATTTAGCTGCTGTCCATTTGTTTCTTTTTCAAATAATACATTTGGCAATAATATTGCACAAGTGACAAAAAGGTTCTCAAAAAATCATAAAGCACTGTACCTATAAAAGGACATTTTGTGAAGTACTTGAGCGTTAATCATTCAAAATGAATCTTTCAGGGATGCATTAGATGTACTTAAAAACTATTTCAAATGAGTCTTACACACACAAAAAAAATAAAAATAAAAAATTGTCTAGCACTTAACAATTCCTAGCATGTTTTTCTTCTTGACAAGTTTGGGTCTTAACAGGGCTCTTAGTTTGTAGTAACTCATAATTTACAGAACCCAAATGGTAATTACTTGTGTCTTCTCCTTGTATGTCGCTTTGGATATAAGGATCTGCCAAGTAAAGTAAGAGATGTGAGGATATGAATTCAGTTCTGCAGGGTTCGAGAGAAGGTCCTAACTGAAAAGAACAATAGTGCATTATTAGCATACGCATGGGTTGACTTAACGTGGGGGGTATGGATGTTAACATAATTCAGGATTTAAGAAATTTGCACAGACAGGGGCGGGACTTTATTTTGATGGGCAATCATATGCAAAGACAGACTAGGGTAATACCATTATGTGAAATAAAGAAGGGGGCAGACGCTCTGACAACAGGGAGTGTAATGGTACAGCCAGGTACACAGAGTGACAGAGAGACTTAAATGCGTGGAGAAAAGTAAAGAACTGAACGACTATTTCTGAATGCCAACCTTCACTAAAGACTTTTATCTAAAGTGTCATAATGTTGCGACTTTGGACTTTATTTATTTGATTTGTTTGCTGTGGTTCTGTGTTTAGTTGTTCATTAAAACGTTAAATAGTAACTGTAATTTTTTTGTAATGAAAATGTAATGGAATTTGCTTGCCAACACACAAACCATTCATAACTGCTAAATTAGTCTAAAAAAGAAGGCTTTGAGTGATACTTAATGAAGAGCCTTTGGGAGCCGTAAGAACCAGCTCTTAGAAGGGAGCCGAGCCAAAAGAAAAAAAAAAAAAACAAGCTTTGAAAAGAGCTGGACTTCCCATCACTAACACACATGCTTTATTAAAACAGTGGCGTTTTATTATAGTTATAGCTTAATAAAGAAAAACCTAAGAGAAACTGCTGGCAGACCGCAGAGTTGATCTCAGTCTACTTGTATGATGGTCCTGTATGCAGCTTGTTCGTTACTGTCCACAAAGTGCTTCATTCAATAAACAAGCACATATGTTTCCTACCAAATGTATTTGCAATTGCAGTTTAGTTGCAAAGGAACATTTTTAGGAGAAAGAGACATTTAATTTTGACTCACAGAGGCAAGACATCCACCACCATCAGCTGATCAAGTCAGTATAAACACAGGGTTATGACAGGGTTGGATGATGAACTAATATCAAAATCTACTGTATATTAAACTAACAGGCTTGCTGTTTTAATGACTCTTATTTTTTAACACACATTGTAGCATCTCATATGAAAATAAATGAAAGTAAATCTCACTAAATTCACACACAGTAATAATTACAGCAGCATAAATCCTGGCCACAAGTCTTTTTCTGTACATCAGTTTCTTAGTGCACCTGCTTTGTAGTATGTTAGAACTTGTGTATGCACAGGATATGTAAGCTGAGTACCACCTACAGACATTATACTGCAGCACATGCCATGCTGCAACATAAATGAAGAGCAGCTGACATAAAAGTTAAGTTGGCAGAGACATGTGCTACATGACATAATCTTAAATACTGTTATTTCTAACTGTTATTAGGGGTCCAAGCAAGCGGAGGTGAGGGAACGCGGCTGCAAGCAGCAGAGTTTCCATGCATCCAACAGAACATGCAACCCTATTGTTTTTCTACCGTTTTTTTAGGGGTCCAAGCGAGCGGAGGCGAGGGAGCGTGGCTGCAAGCAGCAGCATATCCATGGATCCAGCAGAGCATGGAACCTTACTGTTTCGCTAACGTTTTTTTCTTTTTATTCTGCTTCTCTGCTAAAACTCATGCCACAGCATAGACCACCAGAGCTCTGAACAACATTTATACCAGTTAAATAAAGAAAAGTCACCGCTACTGAGATAGGAAAAATTACACATGACCGACAACAGGTGGCGCTGTCACAACTAGGAGTAAGTTTTGATTTTTAGTTCGCAAACCACATGTCGCATGCCCTAAAGAGTTATATTTCTATACTCTGTGCATGGTACTGGATTTTCTATAAAATATACAATTTATTAGAAATTTTGCACCATTTCTTCATAAATGTGCAAAAAGCGTAAAACCTATTTTCGATATCTCCTCCTAGGTTTAAAGTCCAATCTGTGCCAAACTTTGCGTATTACATCTACATAGCAAGCTTAAAAAAAAGTTTGATGAAAAGGAGTATGCTGTTAACTAAAACAAGCAAGTTATATTTATGCAAATTTTAATGCTAAGTAGCAAAATGGGAAAATCGGAATATCTCAACCATATTAGCAGATTCCAACACCAAATTCATGCATGAAGTTGGTAACACCATGCATGCCAATTTTGGTAAATTTCAAATACTAAGGGGCGCTATACAGTTGAGTAGTTTATATCACAGCAATGGCTTGATAGATTTTCACCAAACTTGAGATTTATATTTAGGGCCCACCCATGTGACATGGTTATGATTTGAAAAAGTGGGCGTGGCTTAAGATAAAAAAACTTAATTTTTTTCATTCAAATTTCAAAAAAATCACTGAAACTCACACGCTTTTCAGAAGTTTGCTTGTGTCTTCTCCTTGTAAGTTGCTTTGGATAAAAGCGTCTGCCAAGTAAAGTAAAGTTCCTTTCTCTGGACCACCCTTAATACGCCCATTTTTATTAGGATTGGTGAATGTATGTGCATACTGTACAATTTTAAATGTTGACATAATGTTATTAATAAATGTTTCTATTTTTATTTTAAAGAGTTTACAAGTTAAGGGCATGAAAAATATTTAGGATATACAGGGCACTTGGCTAGTCAGGTGAGGAAAGTTTCAGGATATTCTGATCATTTTTTAATGTTTGGTAACATTCTGAAAAAAATGTTACTATAGCATGAAAAAATCTATGATGTACCTGACACTGAGCTAGTCATGTGAGAATATTTTCAGAATGATCTGATCAATTTTAAATTTTTGGTGAATTTTTAAAGACCGTTTTAACCTTAATCTGTTAGTGTCTTTACACCTTCATGCTCCATCTCCAGCAGCCCACAGCCAGAAAACATTAAACTGGTTATCACAGACTCATCAAACATCTGCAGCATGGGTGTGTTTCCTTTAATTGATGTTTTTTTATTGGCACAATTCCTTTGTAAAAGCACTAACTTTGGTTGACGTCACTTCCTCACTTTAGAGTATGCTGTGAGATCACTTCCTGTTTCGAACGCCTAGCACTTTCTAATAGCTTCAAAACCGCCACCACATTATTTGAAATAATAGAGATAGTATTTTCTTGATGATTGTTTCAAGTAGGTTAATAGATAAGGTGTTTGATGTGATTTGTTTCTGGCTATGTTTAGGTTTAAATTAAGCAAGGAAGATAACTCATCATCCTCCATTATGATTTCTGTCATGATTCAGTGGATGGCTGCTGTGTTAAAGGTCTGTGCCAGCTGTCACAAATCATTGTTTGGCTGGAGAACATACAATGCCGTCATTACCTATGCAAAAAGGTGAACACTTCCAGAGAAAAAAGTTTTTCACTGCCTGATTGATAACAACACTATGCTGCTTCCAGGTATGTTCATTTGAAATAACAAATGCAGCTTATTGTTATTCCTGGCTCCAGAACATAAATGAGCTCCTCCAGGGAATTATGCCTTTGCAGGAGGCCTGTAGATAGAAAGAAATGCCTCCACCTGACCTACCATCTGTTTCTCTACACAAGTAACAGACTTTTTTTTTTTTGGCAACATAGCTTGTGTTGCTTCTGACTGGTGGCACCAGAGTGTCACCACGAGCCCCAGAGCACAGTCATAATGGACCACTAATCAATAGCCTGATCCTGTGGTAATATATCTGAGGACACTATGCTCTTTCTTTTATTTGGTTTAACACTATAGCACCATTGTATATCAAATAATAAAGCATTTCTTGTTTCTGTTACCATAAGGAGCATGACTTTCTTTAAAACACAAATGAGAGCCTTCTCTGATGGATCACTCAAGAGACTACCATTTTGTTTTATTGAAATGTAATGAAACAATGATCAATTCAGCCAAAAAGATAAAAAACTGTGTCACTGTTCAAATACTAATGGTATCTACATTTACAGAAAGCATCTGCCTAGTGGACATCTGGCTTAGATTTCATAACCATTTTAAACATTGTACTCAGGAATGGATATAGCTAATACTGGTAATCTAAGGCAATTTAATTATTAAGGGTCATATATTCTAATAAATTAACAGGTAAATGAGTAGGATAAAAATTATTTAATTGTCTTGCTGTGTTATAGAGTGCCTTAAGTCACAGCAGGATATTATTCAGATGATGGATGAGTGTGAATGTGAGAGTGAATGTTTGGCTCTCCATTTGCCAGCCCTGTAATAGGTAAACTGACTACGGTGTATCCTGGCTCCAGCACCCCTGCAGCCTTTTACAAGATAAGGTACAGATAATAGATATATAATAGATGAATAGTTGCAGGAATGTTTGGAGTCATGTGGAGAAATGTGTCCTGCACAGTAAACACAGGCAAATGTTAGCTACTGCATGACCACAGATTACTATATTACATTGTCCTGTTTGGTCATATTAATTTCCAACAGAAAAGAAGGGCACAAGAGCATGAAGCTAGAGTTTTAAAACACTCTTCAGCCTTATGTAGAGCTTTCAAAACTCAACAGAGCTAAAACATACCTGCCAGCCCACAGGTGTGAGAGCACTCAGACCATGGTGACCAGTCAGACAGTTGGCAGTTGACAGGGCATTCCACCACACAGGAAGTGTTCATCTGCCACTTCCTCTCCAGACCCAGCTATAACACAACATTGACGTAAACTTTGTGCTTTGTGTGTTTCATTCAAAAACATTAGAAAAGGCTTTCAAAATAAGAAGTGGCACAAATCTCACCTCTTTGCAGAACTTCAGGTCAACAGATTTGCTGTCACTACGTACACAGTCCAGCATGCGAGTTTTGACACCATTTCCACATGCTGCTCTATCACTCAACTGACAGGTACTCCAATCTGCCAGGTGATTTTTATCAGAAAATCATCAATGGAACACAAATCTTTTAAGTAAAATCTATGCCAGGATTGAATGTAATTAACCATCTTGTGTGAGTCTCACCAGTGATGTTGTATGAATAGTGGAAGCAGTTGCTGTTGAGTTTGCAGGGCTCAGTCTCTTTAGTCAGTGGACACTCCTTCTGCTCTCCAGGCTGGCGGAGCACATAAGCATTCCTCTCCCGGGTATTGTTCCCACTGCATGGCTGTGAAGCAGAGGAAATAATTCAAATGTTACAATATGTGCACAAATTCCAAGCTTATTACCTTTGTAAATGACTTACAGTGTTTCCTAACCCTAACCTGTGTAAAATCTATATAAAAACTAAATGCAGTGACTTGCAAATATTATAAAACCATTTTATTCATAATAGAACCTAGAAAACATTCAAATGTTTAAACTAAGTACCATTTAAAAAATTCCAAATGTAATTTTGAAATTAGGGCTGCTATGCAGCTGACCTGACACACTGGGGGCAACTTGCGGATCAGTGTCATGCCCAAGGACACTTAGACATATGGCTGTAGGAATCGAACCACTGACCTCACAATTGGCAGATGACTGCTCTACCTCCTGAGCCACAACCGCCCCCCTGATGGATATATCTTTCAGCATTGATAGTACCTTTCCAGATGTGCAAGCTGCCCATTCCACAGACACTAATGCACCCCCTTAACATTGAAACGCAAATGTCTCTATATTCTTGGAATCTTTGGAAGATATTATGTACTTTAGATGATGATATATATAAAGTTGCACTTTTACATTGGGAACATTATTCTGAATTTCTTTGACAATTTGTAAATGCTGCTTCACAGATTGGTAAGATTGGTAACACACACTGTTGGTCCCGTTCTCCTCACCACATCAACTAACATTGGTCATTGTTTAATCATTGCACATGCACTTTAGCCGTTAATCTGTACATCATATTATAAATATTGTTAATCTCTGTACTATAACTATTCTCACTGTAACATCACACATTGCTCATACTGTATCAGTACATTATTCATATCCACTCTACCCAGTGATGTCTGTGCTACTGTTTCTTTGGAACATAATTCCTTGCTTGCATTTTAGCTTGCAGTTATAATTTAGTCCTAGTTTCTTATTTTTATTATATTCTTATTTACCTTTACACAGAAATTTTAACTTTAACCTAATTGGAATTTGTAAAGTTTGCACAGTCTTTAGAATAGGGATGGCTCAGGATACATTTCACTGCGTGTTCTAACTATGTATGTGATGAATAAAAAATCTTGAATCTTCTCAGGCGCCACTAGATTCTGTTGTTGATTTTGCTAGTGCAGAACTGCAGTTAATGCTGGTAGTGATAGTGATAGTGATCAAAAACAAGAGTAAACTCTACCAGGGCCTTCCATCAGGCTTGTATAAACTGGGGAGTTTACATTTTCCTGCAAGTTCCACTTCACTTCACGTCGCAGTGAGGAAGTGACTCAGTGGTTGTAGTCCATGAAAGGTAAAAGCATGCAGACAGTGACACAGCTAACTTATTTAGCAGGACAAGGTCACAAGGCTAGCCTCTCTAAATTATTGTCCTGGTTTCAAGAGGCCACATATCCAGGATGTATTGTGATAAAAATCTTCTAAATTGTTCAACAAATACAATTAGTTTAGTTTCTTTCAGTTAAGGAAGATTTAGCTTTTGCTATGACCTCTATTACAAACAGCATATTCTGAGTAATTCTGAGCTAGAGGCATACCTCTTAGCTTTCATGCACAGTAAATAACCTAAGAGCTCACGACGAAGTGACTTGACCTTAACTTGACTGACTTGAAGCTAGTTCTTCAGACTGCATCAACTAGACCTGAAGAGTTCAATGCAATTTGTTGATAAGAGATATTTTGGTTGTTCTAGGTCAAAGATGTAAAGGAAAACTGACTCAGGTGTCAGATAAATTGTAATAGCTGGTTTGCCACTTTATATTACTGACACTGAGACATTCTGAACTGATCTTGTGGGGTTTTCATGACTTTGTTTGATCCTGTATGGCCAGAGGATTTTTCATCTTTCAGCTCACGCTGTATGATTGTTTTAACCCAGAGAAGGGGGGGGGGGGGGAGAGGGGGGGGCCACAGAGCTGCCTGACTGGTTTCACCGGGTCGTTGAAAATAAGAGCTTGAGATCAATTGCAGAAAATGAGTTGATGATTGAAAAATGTGAAGCATATTGTCACGGTTCTTCCCGGTTTAGTTTGGTTTTCTGGTGTTTTATCATTTTTTTGGTGGGTCCTGTCTTGTGTTTCCTCTGTTTCACAACCTTACACATATGGCTGAGATCCAGTTAACAAGGGAGGAATGCATGCAGATGTCATCACACTTGACATTGGAATTAAAGGAACAGCACTAAGCTGGTTTAAATCTTATCTATCAGATAGATCCCAATTTGTTTATGTTGATGATAAATCCTCCATACACAAAAAAGTAAGTTATGGAGTTCCACAATGTTCTGTACTTGGACCAATTCTTTTTACTTTATACATGTCTCCGCTGGGCAAAATTATAAGGAAACACTCAATACATTTCCATTGTTAGGTGGATAACACCCAGTTATATTTATCTATGACAGTTCTGACTGGAATTAACAAGAGAAATCATATTTCTCCTACATTAGTTTCTCTCCAAAACTATCACTGCCCCATAGAAACTGTGTCTGCTCCCTGTCCACCTAAATTATATAAATCAAAAATTAACACTAGAGGAGTGAATGATAAGAACTTAATAAAAATAAAAATGACTCCTCATATAGAACAAAATAAAAACAGAACAATCAAATGTGGATTATTAAATATCAGATCTCTCTCGTCTAAATCCTTGTTAGTAA
>JAUBNQ010000003.1:19354736-19370908 GCA_032353495.1 Ctenopoma kingsleyae | reverse complement strand
TTTTTTATTGGCAACAATTGCTTTGCAAAGGGGTTGGTAATGATTGCAAAGGGAAAAGCACAGATTTTGTTCAAACTGATACTATGAGCTTGTTCAAGATGAACTGTGCCTCGCCCGGAAAAGAGATGAGAGCAGATGGCCGAAGCAGGAGGAGTGGCTGAAAGTCTGCTATGAAGTCGGACAGTTTGTAACATTTCTAGCAGCATTCAAGCTCCTGTTTGCAAATCCTCACATCCTGTGAGATCGGATACAGATTAAATGAAATTGTATTTTCCACTAACTTTTGTTTGTTGTTAAAATGCTCTACAGAAGATGGAGGTTCTCATCGTATCAGTTTACTGTTTAAACTATAAATACAAATATTAATCAGTCAATAGAAATAGAAGACAGACATTTGATTACTGATCTGTTTCATATAGACGGTCAGGACTGAAAAATCTGTGCAGATGTTATTTTAGTGATCTGAAAGTAATCTGTCTCTTAACAGTCTAGTTTAAGTCTACAATCGGCTTTTTCTGATTAATCACAGCATTTATTCTGTAAAAGAATCAGTTTTCACAGTGAAAACTCAGACTAATGAATCAAAATATTTCAATATAAATAAAAGAGGAAATGTTTCTATTAAACGTCCTGTTGTGGATCCGACACCTGAACCAATCCGATCTTAGATCAGGTGAGAGCAGGTGTTTCCCATCATTCCCTGAGGTTTTGCAGCCGTTTGACGGCAACTGTTGTGTAATGGCATATTTTGTGTAAGGTCATAAACCTTACACTGCAAAGTGCCTTGAGATGACGTATGTTGTGATTTGGCGCTATACAAATAAAATTGAATTGAATTGAATTGAACTGCAGTGCCTTGCTCCAAAATCTGCGGCCGCCTTGATCTCACAAGGTTATCGTTGCCTACGTAGGCATGACGTCAGAGCAAGTCGGCATTAAGTCAGACACAAATCTAACCGGCATGCAGTGCGCACCGATGACCGGTGAAATTGGCGCAGAACTTGCTCATGTCAAACAAGCCTTATGATTTATTCACGGTATGTGGTGATGTCACTTCCACTTGGACCCCTTTCATAACTGCTTGCAGTTCTAGATATTATTATTATTATTATTAGGGGTCCAAGCGAGCGGAGGCGTTTCCATGCATCCAGCAGAGCTTGGAACCCTATTGTTTCTCTACCAATTTTCTTCTTCTTCTTCTTCTTATTATTATTATTATTCCATTACTCTACTAAAACTCATGCTGCAGCATAGACTGGAAGAGCATTGAAAAACATATTTACCAGTTAAATACAGAAAAGTCACCACTACTCAGAGAAAAATGACATGACCGACAATAGGTGGCGCTGTCACGACTAGGAGAACGTTTTGATTTTTAGTTCGCAAACCACATGTCACACGCCCCCAAAAAAATATTTCTATAATCTGTGCATGGTACTGGATTTTCCATAAATATACAATTTATTAGAAATTTTGCACCATTTTTTCATAAATGCGCAAAAAGCTTAAAACGCGTTTTTGAGAACTCCTCCTAGGGTTAAAGTCCGATCTGTGCCAAACTTTGCATATTACATCTACAAAGCAAGCTTACAAAAAGTTGATCAGGGAAAGTTGTACATGTACATAGCAAGCTTAAGACATCAACGTGGGGGAATTTAGCTGTTATCTAAAACAAGCAAGTTAGATTTATGCAAATTTTTATGCTAAGTAACAAAATCTGAATATCTCAGCCATATTAAGAGATTCCAACACCAAATTCATGCTCGAGGTTGGTAACACCATGCTGAATGAGCATACCAATTTTGGTAAGTTTCAAATACTAGAGGGCGCAATAATGTTGAGTAGTTTATATCACAGTAATGGCTTGATAGAATTCACCAAATGTGAGATTTATGTTTAGGGCACAACCCTAGGTCCTCCCATGTGATATGGTTAAGATTTGAAAAAGTGGGAGTGGCTTACTATCAAAAAACCTAATTTTTTCTCTCAAATTTAAAAAAATCACTGAAACTCACACATTTCACCTACAGAGCTGACATTTCACACACACATTCCTTGAATCATCCTGAAAGTTTGATATGCTGGACTATAGGGTCTATTTCGAAGTCCGTCACTCTAGTTTTTCAGAAGTTTGTACATCAGGTCAATTGTTGTATCTCCGCAACCATTACTCCAATCGCTAACTTGGCAGAGCCTTTCCCTGGACTACCCTTACCATGCCTGTCAATTTGGATTGGTGAATGTATGTGTGTACTGTGCAATTTTGTTTGCTTATGCTATGTTATTAAAAAATGTTTGAATTTTTATTTTAAAAAGTTCTGGGCATGAAAAATATTACAATATACAGGACACTTGGCTAGTCATGTGAGGCACGTTTCAGAATTTTCTGATCATTTTTCAATGTTTGATGCAATTCTGATAAAAACGTTAGCATAATGCTAAAATGCTAATCATGCTTATATCTTTGCAACCATAACTTTAATCGATATGAAACTTTCTCCACACCACCACTACACACTAAATTTTCATTTGGCTTGGTGAAGGGATGTGCGTACTGTAAAAGTTTAAATGTTGATGCAATAATATTAATAAAAGTTTATTATTTTTAATTAAATGAGTTTTCATGTTAAAAGCATGAAAAAAAATCTATGATGTACCTGACACTGGGATAGTCATTCGAGAATATTTTCAGAATTTTCTGATCAATTTTCAATTTTTGGTGAATTTTTAATTACAGTTTTATATGTTTTTGATAAAGGTTTGCATTTTAATTTTAAAGAGTTTTCATGTTAAGTGCATGAAAATACATTATGATATACCTGACACTGAGCTAGTCATGTGAGAATATTTTCAGAATTTTCTGATCAATTTTGAATTTTTGGTGAATGTTTAAAGACCGTTTTGTCTGAGACCTTCATGCTGCTACTCCATTCTACCTCTGATAGCGCCTCCTATTGTTGGTCATGTGTCATTTTTCCTATCTGAGTAGCGGTGACTTTTCTGTATTTAACTGGTAAATATGCTGCTCACAGCTCTGGCGGTCTATGCTGCAGCATGAGTTATAGCAGAGAATAAGAATAAGAAGAATAAGAAAAAACGGTAGAAAAACAGGGTTCCATGCTCCGCTGGATGCATGGAAATGCTGCTGCTTGAAGCCGCGTTCCCTCGCCTTTCCAGCCACTTTCCAGCTCTCCCACAATGAGGTTGCCCATTCTCAGAGTTCTTCTAAATTATGATGACAGGAAAGAAAAAGTACCCACGGATTCTAAAATCGAGTCAGGGGAAAAACTTTTTCTAGTCTGAGTAGTCTTGATGCATGCTTATTCTGAGCCATTTCTTAATACTCTGAACGTTGCTGGGAGGTCCTTGATTGCTCTCCCGCTGGTACCCTATGTCAGCTTGTTGATTTTTTCCAATGGGGACTGTGCACTCCTAATAACTGTCACTGTAACCCTCGCTTCACCATGTCTGCCGTTGCTTCTACCAGTGGACCATATAGGACTATTCCCTCCTGGTAAAAAACTCTTCATCTTTTACTCTGAAGCTCAAATGTTTAGCCACAGATTGACCTTGGTGGGGCCTCAGTTGGAAGCTTAGACCCTAGGGTATGGCATGCCCATTTGACCATGGTTCACTGTTCAGGGGAACGCTCAGACAGCAACTGTTCCACAAATTCAACCACTGATGTGGAATTGTCCTCAGTCCCTTCGCTCACACCATGAGTTTTGATATTGTCTCATCTTGAGCAGCCCTCCAAGTCCGTCAGAAACCCAAAGAAGAAGAGGAGCAAGAACAGGAACCATCATGGAAGGAAAAACCCCTGTACGGTATGTGTCACCAGTGGCTAGACAAAGCTGGACTGAAACAGCAGCAATAATCATGGCAGCACAGGAACAAGCTGTAAGTACAAGATCAATAGAGCCTGGGGTCTAGGCAGGCAGGCATGACCAGGCATGCAGGCTGTGTAAAGATGCCCGATCCAATCCAGCACATAACACCAGGGTGCAAGACACTAGCAGGCACACTTAACTTGTCAGTAATGACTGGAAGTTCTGATACTAGACTAATCTCATAAGAACCCAAACTCCAACAGGCAACTTTTAAATTTTCACTTCTTTCACAAGCGCATAAACATATGCGCCACAACTTTCCCATTAAAAAAATGCAAAACCTGTTTAAAACCTACTTTAAGTCAGCCACCACTAAACAAGTCATGTACTGTTTTGAGCACAAACTTGCATCCAACGTCACCCACAAAGTGTGCAGAGGGCTGCCAGATTTACTTCCGTTACTGCAGTCAAGTTTAATAACTTTGAAGACTTTGTGCAGGCACTGCATTAGTGTAGTTAATGTTATTTGTACAAATGATGAAACATTACACACCAAGTATCACATTAAATTTAAGGAGACATTTCTTGTAAATTTTGTGTAAAACTTAAACACATCAGGATAATATTTAGTGTCAAAAGTATGTTTTTCAGTGTATAAAGGAGATTAAAAATAACTTCAGATTTTAGCTAATTTCAGCTCTTTGTTAGGAAAAATAAGGTTGTTTTCACACCTTAGTACATTTCAGCTCTCCAAATCAATTGTTGAGTTTGTAAATTTGTAGCATTTCCCCATGGTCTGGTTTCTTTTCACACAGAGAAAAATCCAAGCATACCAATAAGCATCACTTCAGACCACACGGGAACTCCGCTTATTGGTCAGATGTGTCCGCTGTTGGAACAACCAAAGTAAATACAAGAAGAAGGTCCTGTGTTGTGGACTACTGCATGTGTCTGTGAAATAGCAGAGACAAAATGTATGTTAACATGGGCTGGTCATCTCCCAGGTGATTGCTTATTACATACATCACTTGCGTCATCTGACCAGATCTCTGTGAGGCACTGCACCTCCACACGACTCCATGTTTGTCCACAATTAATCTACAGCAGGTTGTGGGCATATAAACAAAATAAATTAAAATCTAAATATGGTGGCCTGAAATTACCTCAATTACTGTGTTCACACCAGACAAAACAAACCGCACCAAGAGGGAGTTCAATTCCAGCCTGTAGGTGTGAAAAGCACCCTAAAATTCAGTATTTTATACATCCACTTTGATGGAACCCAACATGTAACTGGTGGGAATTGTACTACAATGAAAGATGCGTATAACTGACAACTGACCATGTATTTCACTTAATCTAGCAAGTCAGCTGACATTATATAAACACAAAATCAGTTTGATCTGTAATTAACTGGTCACTGTAATTGATATCACAGCAGAAATCATTTCGTATTTTAATCCTTCTCAGCAATTAATCGGTTTGAGAACTGTAGTCTCTGTTGGGTTAGACCAGGGCTATTCAATTACATTTTAAATTGGGCCGGATTTTCAAATATAGAAAGTTAGCTAGGCCACACATTTTTAGTGACTGATGAGCAGCAACGTAATAAACTTAACAAAATAAATGTCTCCAAATCCATACAAAACAACATAATAGTGAACAGTATCACCAACAATATCTTTGGCTTTAGAAATAAATAGATATTTTGGTCACATTTGATTGACAGGCACAGGATAAAAAAGAACAGGCAAAGCTGTCAAATCTACAAGTTTGCAAACCCATAAAAAAAGAAAAAACTAACAACACAAATTAATATTTCTACTAAACCGACTGTGCACTGATGATATGTGAGCAACAGTTACACTGCTAAGATTTTACTGGAAGTGACAAATATGGTTCTGAACAAAGCACTAACTTCTCTGAAGACACTGGTGAAGAGTACTGTCACTCAGAGCAACGACAGCTGATTTTTATCAAGTTCATGTGTGAAAAGATTGATTCACAAGCCAACCCTGTCTCCTAAAAATTATGCTTATATACAACTAAACTGCAATCCAATTTCGTTTTTGTAGAAAACGTAATTGTTATGTTGTACTGAAACATATTTGTGAATGAATGATTTCAGAAATATATTAAGGCAAAGTGATTAGGAAAGAGGTGTTCGGAGTGAGTGGGGGGTGTTCACTGTGCAGGACTGACACGCTGGAGACCCGCGCTGAAGACCAAAGTCCTGTCTGAGTGTGGGTTTAGGCAAGAAAATTATTGAGGTACTGTAGGGTTAGAAAAAAGATTGTTTTGGTTTCCGTTTTAATGCAGTTGTTGTGTTTGTGAAGCGACTGTGTGAAGTGACATTTTTATCCATCACCCCCCAGTCTTTCACTGACTCTAACCCACTGCTGTGATGTCTGATCACAACCATAAAACACTTTAATAACGCTACAATCACATATCTGACGAATATAATATAAATGTCTGTATATAAATATAATGAATATTTTCCCCGACAGAAAACCCGGTGTTGTACATCGGATATTTATCAAAAATACGTTGTCTGTGGACATTTAATTAATATATTCAGTATTTGCGACTTGTCATTTACGTTAACTGTGAACATATGATCATTATGTTAACAGAAAAAGTAATTGTAATAATGATTAGCACTAAAATTACAACTTTCTTAACATGAGGAAAGTTTGTGCAGAAACTCGGATGTTTCTCAAAGTGTTTCCTCCGCACATTATAATCTTTAAACACAGCAACACACTCACGACAAATTAAACACAGGTTTGGTAAAATAAAGAAACATTTGTCTGTCCAGGTTAAACCGATTTTCGTCCTCTATCTTACACTTGGGACATGATACAGACGTGTTTAGCTCTGTCCTAACACCGCAGCCTGCTACACAACAACATGCTGCATTATAGGTTGACTGTTGCTATGAGAGTGCTGCATTCACTGTCAGCGATACTGTAGGTGTAGTTGCAGCATGTATTACTACATTATATCATTATATTATTACACATACATATTGAATATTATTGTCTTACGTATTAAAGATGTTATATGTCTCATTAATGTCTCAATATAATCATCTCATCTCTTTTAATACTGAGTGCAGTCAGTTCTCTGTGTTCTCTGGTCAGCCCCTTGTTTTGAAGTTAAGCTGGACGACATTTGACCTGAATGTTTATCTCAACTGATCTTAATGTTCTGAATGTTCCAACTGTTTCTGGGAAATTAGGATGTGAACAGGCAGAATTGTCTGTTCTTACGAAAAGAGCAGGCCATCAGCCAGGCTGTTGACCATCATCACCTGCGTAAAATTGGCATCCTCTAACTGTGCAATTGTGTGTGTGTGTAGGAGTGTTTTATGATGATATCCAAAGGTTTCACTTTCGGGTGGAGGGGTTCTTCCTGATTTGGCCAGAGAAGGAGAAACATCTATCTACATCTACTTTGTACTCTTTTAATAAAGCCTTGAAATGGAGTTAAAGTCCAGTCTCGAGTAGTGTTTTTCTGAAAAGTAATAGAATCTGTGACAACATGGGAATTTGGGAACTTCTGTGAAAATTTGCCAACTAGAAATTTGGTTTTCTCAGTTTTTTTGCATTTCGGGTAGAACTACGGTCTGTCTCTGTATGTCAGCCCTGTGACAACCTGTCCAGCGTTTACACTGCTTCTCACCCAGTGACAGCTGAGATTGGCCCCAGCACTCCTACGACCCTTAGGAGGATAAAGGGTTAGGATAGTGGATGGATTGGTAAATGGCCAGTAGTTGCTAAATCATAATTGACCTCCATGGCATCTAAAGAAGCATCAGCTGTACACACTGTATGCATGTCATTTAGCCATGAAGTCATGCACCAAGCTTTACTAATATACATTACATTTAATTATTTTCAGGTAAGAACACCTTGCTAATCAAAGCACCCTCAGAGTAGAACTGCCTTAAATGAATGCCAAATAAAGAGCAAGCATCACTAACATAAAATAAAGAGCAAGCATCACTAACATCATCATATTAATATCTCCATCAACTGAGACACA
This sequence comes from Ctenopoma kingsleyae, assembly GCA_032353495.1. Taxonomy (NCBI): domain Eukaryota; kingdom Metazoa; phylum Chordata; class Actinopteri; order Anabantiformes; family Anabantidae; genus Ctenopoma; species Ctenopoma kingsleyae. The sequence goes on along the minus strand of JAUBNQ010000003.1, from coordinate 19,363,028 downwards.
GGTAGGATTCTATTAAGGTATTCTATTACTCCTCATAAGGTGTATATGCAATACAATAGAAGAGTAGAGACGAGAGGAAAGCATGCTAGGAAAGTTACCTTCTTTGGCCCTGAGTGAGCTGAGGTTGAGTGGTGTATCAGTACTGGTTTGGACACAGTAGACCTCCCGAGTCTGAATCCCACCGCCACACAACCCTGTCTGGTTTCCACGCCGGCGGTCCTGTTGGCTTAGTAGCACATCTACCCTACACTCTGTCCATACTGTGGTTTTCCAGCTGTAACTGGATAGATATGGAAACAAAGGGGGTTAGTATGACACAGTATATCAACCAAATATATACACGCATGCATCTATATTAACCACACACATACAGCATACTTACCAACCCTCCTGATTTTCCTGAGAGACTCCTTTCCACTATTTCCTTATCCATCCATTATCCTAACCACTTGTCCTCTTAACAGAGTGTTTCTGTAAAACACTATACATTTATTTCTATTTTACTGGAAAATTGTAAAATCAACTATAACTCCCAGAAGAGTTTAGTTCTCAGAAAATCAAGTTCAGGTAGTGAATAGTATTGTTTGTGGCTATGTCAGCTAGGGTGGTGAGCATGTCTCCTGGATTTTTTTTAATTTTTTTTTTATTTAACCTTTATTTAACCAGATTAGTCTCATTTAGTTAGAAGGTCTTCTTTATGTTATTGTTAGATATCAGTTTACAAGACATGCCAGAATTTACAATTTTACCAGAATGTCCACTGAGAACTCTTCAGGACTCATTTTTAAGCTGAAAAGAGGTTCTTAATTACAGCAGATGTTCACAGATGGGTTTGTGTACGGTAACTGAACTGGCAGCAGTCTGCTTCAGCAATAATACATTCTGGTATCAACCCTGAGATCAGAAAATATAAACCCTGTCTCCATCATCTCTGCTGATAATAGAATTCATTTGAAGTTGACAATAAAGGCCTCTTTCTTTCTTTGCCTCACCCTGGGAAAATATAGAATCTTGCCACTTTACATTGCCCAGATGGGGACTCACTCAGCACAAGCTGATTGACATTGATTTACTGTTTCACATCATTGTCACACACTGATTTTTATGTACTAAAATACAGTATTTTCATACTCTTAGTAGGATGTCGTAGTACACTCCATTTCGTAGGGATGATACATTGTAAATGTCATAACTTCTGACTGTTATTTTTGAATTTAAAAAACAGGTATTTAAAAACCTTTAACAAAAACTGAAGGGGAATACTCACCCCCTTGTCATTCTATGTGATGTAATAATAATAATTTTATCCCTTAAGCCAACTACATTCATTTTACCATGGTATGTCTGTTGCATATGATTGGTTCTTATCCTTTTATTGCAGTGCCTGCCTTGTTGTCCCGTCAGTTAACTGGCTATTTTTTTGTGATTATTAATACAGTGGTGAACTAGCTAACTCCTAGCTACCTAACTACATAACAAGTATGATCACCAAAAGCCAAACATCTGAGGAGTGACACTGACTTTTACCACTGATGAGATTTATATCAGAGGAGTGATGGATGGTTCCTCCTGCTGCCCCTTCTACTGTAGGCACATTGTGTCACTTCCTGTTACCAACATACTGTGCTGTGTTGTTGTTTAAGACCTGAATTTGCTTTTTTTTTTTTTTTACTCTCAGCTCACTCTCAGCTTTCAGTCACCAACAATCCTCTCTTAGTTTCAAACAACACACTAATCTCTATACCTCTCAAGTAGGATCTTACTGAAAGATTTCACAATATAGAGCACAACATGCATCTATGCACACAAAAGATAGTTCCCCAATGGTAGAATACCACAGGATTCAGTGGTTGGACCATGTACCACTTAATACACGTCTCCCTTAGGCAATATTATTATAAAACACTACATACTGTAAATTGCCACTGATAAATAGATGACACCCCGCAAAACAAATCAGTTCATCACACTTCAAGTAATCCTAAAAGACACAAAGGCCTAAATGTCCTGTAATGTTCTACTTCTATAATCAGAAAATAGTTAAGGTATCTGGACCTAAATAACACAGACATATGCTATCTAACCATACAATTACCATAAATGGTATAGCTCTAGCCTCAAGCAGTACTGTGAGGAGTATCAGAGTTATTTTTGACTAGGATATTTCTTATACTTTGCATATAAAAGAAATCTCTAAAACTGCATGTGTCCACCTTCCAAAAATTTGCATATCGGGCAGGCAGGGGGGTTGATGATGCTAAATTATTCATCATTGACACTACACAGGCATCTGCAATTTCCCAACACTTCTGCCAGACTGCTGTTCACTGACTTCTCGTCAGCTTTTAACACAATGCAGCCACACATCCTTGCAGAGAAAGTGTCCACCCGCTTCCACCTTTTCCTATCAGATATTTGCCCACCGTCAAACACTAAGAACTGCAGGCAGAATCCCATAATCCCCCTCACATGCAGAGGAGAAGAGCCACCTTTATTCCCAGGGCTGTTCAACTTCTGGACTCCCAGCCATCTTTAATCTTCTGTTAAATCTTTCTTTGGGACTTTCACGGCAAATGAATACTGTAATGACAATTTTCATTTAAGTTGATTTCAGTTTTAAATACAATTTCATTCTCTTTTCTAAATTATCATTATAAATAAATCATAATTGATAAAAATGCTAATTTGTACAATTATTATTCATAACCTATAGCTTTATGGGGAAACATGAGCAGTTAAACATGCAAATAGACCCTTAGGTGTTTATATCTGTTTAGAGAGTGTAAGTGCAAAATGTAGAATTTCTGCTCCCACTTAGGACGAATGTTGCAATATTACATGTCCCTAAAAAACTAAAACAAAAAAATCTTTAAAACTACTTTACTTCTGCATCAGATGCCTCCTACAACAACATCTGAAATGTGATCATCAATCACTGTTTAACAACACCTAAGCTACATGTTGCAAAGAGAGATGAGCAGCATGTCTCAACAGTATGTAGAACGTGAGTGACAGGCAAACGTGACACCAGTCTATCATGTCGGCTATGCTGGATTTTTCAACGCCTTCTGCAGTGTTTGGAGCTTCTCTATGTGTTGCCAACTCAGCACCATCACATGGCTATCCCAGATAAGTCCCCAAATGTCATGTACTAATGATAAAACCATGGGTTTTGCATATTCTTTAATCAATCATTAAATATAACACTGATCACGGTAACGAGGACACCCCACATTAGATAGTTTTTTGTCTTTGCATAGATAGATGCTCCCTTCTTAACCCGCTGTCTCTGAATATATTTTATATTTGATCATATTAGGTTCCTTCAGTCAAACTTACGTAATTGATGGATAAAGTTTGCTTCAATGCAGTTTTCTACCAACCTTTTTCCAGTTAACTCGTAGGAAACACCTGCTAAAGCATCACCCGTTAAACAAGTCTGCTCCTTTCCTCCTTTGTGTGTGTCACTTTAATAATCAAGACTCTGTGGTAGAAATAGAAACAGTGCGGTGCAGATTCCAGCTTACCACAAACAATAATAATAAGACTTATTCCATAAAGAGTGGATTTTTGTGTTCAGCCTAGCATCATGGGTAAATGACTTATTCTATTCATGAATCCTGTTATCTTCAGAGGAAAATGTGAGTTTATAGAGTGTAAAGTTCAAAGTGTTTCCATATTAACTACAGTGAGTGAGAGGTCTGTCAGGCTCCCAAGCTGGGATATAGCCTATGTATGCCTTTTAACCCCTTGAACCCTAGAATTCCAACAAACTTCCTTGAATTATTTTGTTGTTTTAGTTGAAAAGATGTCATAGAATCTGCTGTGAGTATGTGCTTGTGTCCCCTTTTCAGGAGTACTACTTCTTTCAACATCTGATAGTGCTTTGGTGTACTGTATGCTGTAAGTGTCATAACCAGGTGTAATAACTGACAGCAACAAAAAACAGAATTGAAATTTTACACATTATTAATGAATAAGACATGCAAAATGTACATGTATACTAAATTTTGAAGGTTCAGTATGAAGCCTGAACTATAACACACGGGACCGAAATAAGTGTGTGAACAAAAATATAGGGGCCTTTTTGTACAGAGCGGTCGTGTGTGTACACCAGTCAAGTTTACCATCCAAGTGCAGACCCAAATATTTATACTCTGTACTCCACTGTGTAAATGGATGAAAAGTGTTAGTGCTGATTTTGGTCGCTACTAGATTTTAACACTGAGTGTTAAAGGTGACCACGCCTTCTGTCAGCTGGAAAAGCGCATTCCAGAATTTGCGGTCGCCATTTTTTGTTGCTGCTGCGGTAAGTTTTATTCGATAAAATTAAAAGTTTTAGATTTATTTTAGCATAAGTAATATCACTAAATGTAAGATTAATTGCATTTGTTAATGAATACATCTTGCTATATATATATATGTCACAGTATTTAATAAACATGTTTTTTTACATTTTATTCGCAACAACCGAGTGCAGAGTGGAGCCGACAGGGGAGGCACGGTGGGGGGAGAGACGACAGAAGGTGAGTCTGTTAAGTTTTAACAACTTGCACGTTAAACAGACGAATAAAATAACTCCTGGTAACTCGTCCAAACTTGAAGTAAAGGGTCACAGAGGCGCTGGCTTTAGTAGTAGCTTCACTAGCTAACACAGACTGAATTAAGCTCTGTGTGTAACCAGTTTAGTAAGAAATAGCGTTTGTCATCCAGATGCGGAGTTCTGCATTAATGTTAACGTTACTGTTTAGGCCGGACATGAAACGGTCACCGTTCGGCAACAGCACTGGCAGCAGAGGTGGGCTACAGGAGCGTCTTTGCTCCGGTGTTTGAGTGACTTTGCAATGTGCCTGTGAGTAGTTTTAACGCAGCGCACGTTTTACTCTTAGTTGAGTAGATATTTACTCAGTTATGTTCAGATATGGTCACCGCGCTGTGCTGTGCGTTTACAGACTTTTCAGTGTGTGGTTTAAACATAACACTGACTAGAAGCTAATATTCACAGATGTACACAGTGCTCTGTGAGTACTCTCGTGAGTGATGGTCAGATGTCTGTAACGTTACCTCGGAAAATCATGCTGACAGAGGTGTGTGTTGTGTTAATACTAATACGTTTAATAATACCAGTATGCACACTTCAGTTTCTACACTGTGATATTTGCACTTTAAATATAAGATCTGAGTTATCTTTTCATAATATAACACAAACACTAAATTCCTTTTTTCTATTTTAGTGCTGATGAAATTTGCCAAGTTCTACTTATGTGATGCTGAATGATCCTTGACGATTCGAAGTGGATTAAAGTGGATTCAGACATATTTGTAATTTGTAAGTTTTTCAGTTAATTGTTTTATTTAATCATTTTTAGCTAGTTTACCTCTGTATTTAAAACAATTACAATATGCATTGAATGCTGCTGACTAGTGATGGGAAGTCCGGGTCTTTTGGCTCAGCCCTCTTACAAGAGCTGGCTCTTACGCCTCCCAAATGGCTCTTCATTTAGCATCTTTCTGAGCCTTATATTTTAGCCAAATGTAGCAATTATGAATGCTTTGTGTGTTATTTTTTATGCATTTTTATTAGGGCTGGGCACATTAACGAGTTATCGCATTAACACGGTAATTCATTAACGCCGATAATTCTTTTATCGCACGTTAACGCAGTTTTATTATTATTATTATGACGATGAAAGTCCGTTGCTCACTGGGTCTGAATACACATACAGACAAACAATCGGTGACAGGAAGAGCAGGATGTTGATCAGTACTGGCTTTGGATTGGCGTCATCGTGCGTCTCAACCAATGAGAGCATTTGGGAGTGGGCCAAACTGCTGCAGCTTTCTGCAACAGAAGAGACCAGGAGCTACCGAACTTTTACAAGGACATTTTCATTATAAATCTATTCCACACGGCGGAGTTGATCGAACCACAGTTATTTGCAGTATTCTAAAGTTGAATTTTTCTGTTTCTGGAAAATTTGGAGTCTGATGTATCACTTAAATCCAATACACACCATTGATGCAGCAAATCATCCAAACAACGGACATCTGTATGTGTTTGTGTGTGTTTGCTATGCACATCAGAACGGTGCTCCGAAGTGCACTCTCTGTGTATGTGTGTGTTCACATCAGAGCGGAGCTCCGCAGTGCGCGACACAGACATCAGAGGAGAATAAATAAACATGTAGAGACAGAAATGACATAAGATGACGCTGTTTAGCTTAATAAAAGAAAAATCTAGTTTTTCTATAATAAAATAGATAAATGGTAATGTCCTGGCAAATAGCTTCGGTTTTCTATTTCATTTGATTACATTAATGTTTAAGTTGAGATTTACAAGAATTATTTAACTGCTACTGTATAAAGGGAATACTGCTGTTAAACATCATATGTGTTTGAAGACTAAATATTACTGAAATTTTGTTCATATCATAAAAATAAAAAAAAAACGAATTATTACATTTTGCCGGTAACATTAATTTATGCGATTAATCACAATTAAATATTTTAATAGTTGCCCAGCACTAATTTTTATATATGTATTATAAAAATATACAGAATTGCTCTTTAACATTTTAATCGAACCTTTAACTGAATAACTGAACAACAACACAGAACCACAGCAAACAAATCAATTAAATAAAGGCCAGAATCTATGACTCTTTATATAAAAGTCTTTATTGCAGGTTGTCATTCAAAAATTGTTGCTGTATTTATTTACTTTTTCCCAACGCACTTGCATTTAAGTCTCTCTGTCGCTCCGTGTACCTGCCTTGTACCACTACACTGTCTTCATAGCATCTGCCCTCCTTCCTTCTTTCACATAATGGTATGATCCTAGTCTGTTTTGCATTTGATTGGCCGCATAATGTGCCCATCAAAATAAAGTCCCGCACCTGCCTGCATGGACTCTCAGCAGAGCTGAGCAGAGTGGCTGAAGATTCAGCTCTCCCTAAAGGGAGTCGGCTCTTCCAGCTCTCTACAAAGCTTCGTTTCTTAGAGCTGGCTCGTTTGCGAAAGACACATTATTACTGCTGACCACCTAATGAAATTCATGAAGGTATGTTTTTTAATTGTGTTATAGTTTTTTTACAGGCTTGGTTTTAACACGGACACAGTTTGATCTAAACGTGCACATGAGAACAAAAATAATTGAACAGTAGTAGTAGTAAAACTTAACTCTAACTTAACTAAACTCTTAATTTTAGGCAGCTGTGCTGGCACTCAAAACCACATTACCAATTTTATTCCATGTGATTAATTTGTTTTTTTTCTCTTGGACAGATTGGGAGAAACCTGTTCAGCCCTTCCTCCTATGTATCAGCAAAAGAAAGAACTGCATCCCGAATTTCTACATCGCCCTGGATTAACAAGTCCTTCCCTTCACGACACAGACTGGAATTGTAATGAGGCATGGTTTGTAAGCAGGAACTGTGGAGAGCCTGGATGTTCATTAGTCTTAGGTCGCATTTACTTGCACACATGGATACTGTCTTGATTTAGATCTCATCAGCAATTTTGAATTTGAGACTGTAGCTAATATTTGAGCCTATAACTGTGGATCCCTCTGTGACTGTTGCTGCACACAATCCCGTTGAGGAAAAAAAGACTAGACATTTAGTTCTATATCAGTCACATCAGTTGTAAAGATCTTTAAAACGTGAATACAGAAACATAAATCAGTTCACTTCTCATTTTAAAATTTTTCATTGTAAATTATTACAGCTTGGCTGTGTTACTGCAGGTTTGGTCAACTGTTTAGGGGCAGTGAGGAACTGAGTAGAATTTTTGAAATGTAATGTTTCCACAAATGTTTTTCACAACACTTGAATAAATGTATGTCTTTTAGTTTAATTTTGTATGGCTCCATGAAATGTGTTAACTTGTGCTGTATCTTGTGTTTTAATACACAATAATTTTGTGCAGGTCACTGTCTTGTAGTTTTTGTAGTTGATAGGTTTCCAGTTGCATTTGTATATGGAGACAAGTGGCAGTGTTCATTTTCTAACCGTGCCAGTGTTAGAAAATTGACACTAGTCAGTGATACTTTTATAACACTAGCACTAGTGTAAAATCTTACCAACACTACTCAGTGTTAATTTTTTAAACAGTCCAGTGTAAAATACAGTCAGCACTACTCAGTGTTAGCCAGTGTTAAATTTTTAGTTTATACAGTGTTGAACTAACTCTACAGTGGTGTGAAAAACTATTTGATTTCTGATTTCTTATTCTTTTGCATGTTTGTCACACAAAATGTTTCTGATCATCAAACACATTTAACTATTAGTCAAA
>JAUBNQ010000003.1:19325023-19337399 GCA_032353495.1 Ctenopoma kingsleyae | reverse complement strand
CACAGGACTCTATAGCTTCAGCTGTGATGTCAGTGGGGGGTTTCTCAAACTGCACTTTTTCTTCAGTTAAGGTCGTGTCTTCATCACATGGCTCTCCTGAGAAGATACCCACATCTTGGCTCATCTCTGCAAACGACCAGACACTTCAGTTCACTCAGGTACCGTACAGCGGTCAGACCATAATCACACATTAACTTGTGATTGTGATGATGTTGCTGTCTTGATGAAATGGGCCCCCGGTCTCCTCCTCCTTCCAGGGAGGGTAAGCGCAGAGGGCTGTTATGGAAGACACTTGCTGCAATCTCTGTCGGCGTTCCTGTGGCAGTTGGTGTCCAGTACGCTGTGTCAGAACCCAGAGAGAGGAGGAAGATGAGGATTGTGATTGAAGGATTTGGTCGCTTCTGCAGGTTGATCTTTGATCCTATTTATGCAGAACTAGACAAAGTTCTAAAGGGTTCACAAGCACCAATGTATATCTCTCTCTATATATTAAGGTTTTTATCTGTGCATCATCAGGTCTCTCTCTGTGGGAATCCTTATCTCTGTGGATTACTGGTGGACCACCAACGTGGCTCTTCGGGGTCTGGACGAGGTAAGTTCCACGCAGAATTTTAAAAAACCTTTTGGGTTTTGGCATAAAAAACCCTCCACCTTGGCCTGTGTGCTATTTTATGACAGTTTAATTTCATTATGGGCAGTTAATAAACAGAATGAACAGAAATGTATAATAATCCCTGCATTGATTATAATGCACAAAGTTCCTGCATTACTTTCCCAGTTTTATCCCAAGTTTGATCACTGATCTCAGAGGTATCACACGTTACATAACAACACAAATAAAAGCTTAGGCATAAACTAAGTTATGTAACGTTTAATAAGTAACACAACAATTGTTCTTTTCTGCCTCTTTTGCACATTCAGAAATAAAATGGAAAAATGCATCAAAAGAAAAAAACGGTATTGACACTACTATGTCCTCCACTGCTAGAGCAGTCCAGCCTACTCTGCTGAGATGTCCGCCTGCCACCAGAGGGCAGCAGAGTGCATGGTGGAAGGAGCCGTAAGGAACGGAGGAATATACATCAAACTCGGCCAAGGTCTGTGCTCCTTCAACCACCTCCTGCCCCCCGAGTACATCCGCACCCTGCAGGTACTGGAAGACAGGGCCTTGAACCGGCGTTACAAAGAGGTGAGAACTACAGCACAAACACATGCCTCAATGCAGACAGAAGAGGACAGTCCTCACGATTGTGTCTGTGTGTCACAGGTGGACGCTCTCTTCTTAGAAGACTTCAACAAGACACCAGATCAACTTTTTAAAACCTTTGATTATGAACCCATAGCTGCTGCCAGCTTGGCACAGGTTCACAAAGCAGAACTGTGGGATGGGACTCCTGCTGCTGTGAAGGTGAGACGACTGGTAGATTCAGTAGGGGGGGGGCATACTCTCTACATGAATGAATATGTGAAATTCTGCTCCCTGCAGGTGCAGTATATTGACCTCAGGGACAGGTTTGACGGTGATATTCGAACCTTGGAGATCCTGCTGGATATTGTGAAGTTCATGCACCCCAGCTTTGGATTTCGATGGGTTCTCAAGGTACGGAAATAATTGTATTTTGCAGCTGATCTATTTTATATATCTGTAAGTGAGCTGTTTATGTGCTTATTATTGAATGTATTCTACATGTCTGCAGGACTTAAAGGGCACGTTGGCTCAAGAGCTGGACTTTGAGAACGAGGGGAGGAATTCTGAGAGGTGTGCAGAGGAGCTGAAACACTTCAAATTTGTTGTTGTACCTAAAGTCTTTTGGGAGCAAACTAGTAAGGTAAGATTATTATTAGTATTGGTAACAATTGGACCGCGTTTTCCATGGCTAAAGCTTCTCTATCTTTTGTTTTCTTTCGTATCTAAAGAGAGTGCTCACAGCAGAGTTTTGCAACGGCTGCAAAATCAACAATGTGGAAGAAATTAAAAGACAAGGGTTAAGTTTGAAAGATGTAAGTTTATGTACTCAACACAAAACATGGTATTCAGAGTGGAGTATTACTGTGTGCTGAAATGCTGTTGGACACCCTTCATTAAATATTTGTCTTTCAGGCTGCAGATAAACTGATCCGAACGTTTGCTGAGCAAATATTTTACACTGGTTTCATCCACGCTGACCCTCATCCTGGAAACGGTGGGTGCATCAGTCAACGTGTGTATGTATTCAAGTCATATGTGTGCGGTGATCTGTCCAGGGTGTACTACGCCTCTTGACCAATGATAAATGGAATAAGCTCCGGCATCCTTGCGACGAATCCTCATTATTGTGTTTGCTGTGTTGGCAGTTCTAGTGAGACGAGGTCCGGACAACAAGGCCGAGCTGGTGCTGTTGGACCACGGCTTGTACGAATACCTCACTCATCAGTAAGATATGGATGAGTCCATTTAATAAAAAAAAAAAAGAAAAAGCTCAGCAAGCTCTCAGTGTGTTTATGTATCAACTGTGACCTTTGACCTCAGAGACAGAGAGGCCCTTTGTAAACTGTGGAGGTCCATAATCCTGCGAGATGAAGCGGCAATGGAGAAGTACTCTAAAGACCTTGGGGTCAAAGGTGAGAACAGTCATTATTTTACAATGTTCACTGTATGACTTTGGTTTTACTTAATGTTTCGAGCAAATCGTTCGACTTCTTCTGTAATTTCTTTTCGGCAGAGTACTTCCTCTTCTGTGAGATGCTGCTGCAGCGACCCATCAACATGCGGGAGCTGGGCCTGTCTAACATCCTGAGCAGGGAGGAGACAACCTACATGCGTGAAATGGCCATCAACCGCTTTGAAAGCATCATGCAGGTGCTCAAGGCCATGCCCCGGCCCATGCTGCTGGTCTTCCGGAACATTAACACGGTCCGAAGCATTAACATCACACTGGGAGCACCAGTGGACCGCTACTTTGTCATGGCTAAGAGGTTAGTTTAGTTTATGTCTGTGACTCTGATCGTGTTTGACTAGATCTGGAGAATTTCAGCTTCTAGAACACAACCTTTTCCAGGACTTGCATCAGATCAGATGATGCATAGCCAAGTTCAGAACTGTTCAAATGAACTGGCTTGATAAACTTTGTCCTAATTGCAGTATGTTTATGTATTATGACTACAATCAACTACAAAAGAACATACAAACCATTCACCCCACTAGCTTACATTATTGACTCTCTGGTAATATACTGTCAAAACACCTCAGCTAGCAGTTAGCGGTGTGTCTGCCGTGTTGTTAATGTGGATAAATGATGTGTTTCAGTGCGGTGCGAGGCTGGGGGAAGATTCAGGCGGAGAAGGCAGGGATCCTGCCCCGCCTCTGGGTCTTCAGCTGGGTGAGGACAACGTGGGAGAGTCTCAAGTTCGAGCTGGCTTTGAGGTAATACTCGCTCCTTGTGCATCAGCAGCACATTTTGTAATAGAAACCACTAAACAAACTAATGCGACTCCCTCACAGGTCGGAGATGGCAGCAATGAGTGTGACACGTTCGCTCCTGAGCCTGCTGTCATACTTCGGTCTTCTGTCTCTGGACGCTGACATATACGAGTATCTGAGGTAGCACACAGCTCTTCCTACAGTGAAGGACCAGCAAATAAGAAAGGACCTCATCCATGTGCAATTTAATGCAATCCAACAGCAAGGACTCTTTTCAAATCACAGTGCTGCTTGAGAATTTCGACAACAGTTCACATCCTGAACTGTCAGAAATGACGCCTATGTGAAAATGTGTGAGCATGTATTGAATGTCAGGACTGCAAAGCACCAAACCTACTCCATTGTCCAAATTCAGAACTGCCTAGCATGTTTTTAATTAAAGAAATGACACATTTCTAGTTTTTTATAATTCACTTCGGCTTGTTTTTGAAGAGACTATGTATTTATTCTCTCTGAAGTTATTTTGAAGCAGCAGTATCATCCTGGCTACTAGCAATGTGTAATACTTGTACCTTGGTTATGAAACAAGCTAAACACATTGTTTTTAGCTGCGTCTCCACTACAGTGAAAAAAGGTTAAATATTAAGCCACTTCCTGGTTTTCCCTGTAATACTCTACAGTGAGCACACCTCAGAGTAAAAAAACAATTCCCTGTCTTCATCACTTCAACCTCAGTGAACACATGAAAACACACACCAGCCTTCTGTTATTACTTTTACAGATATTTTTTAATACAAAATATTCTAAGAAAACATGGCATCCCTCTTTTTTTTTGTCTACCAGGTAAGAAAAAACAAAAGTTTTCACAGAGATGACATAAAGCACTGTTTCTGCTTCACAGACATGTGGGAATGTTGCTCTCAGAAATGAGCGGTTACTCTGTCGATCTCCAGGAGGTCGTCCAGGATCTGGAGAGAATAAAATGAAGTGAGAATAAGAAAAACTAAACTCCACCGAGTCTCTGCTTCTGTTAGTGAACTCACTATGTCCTGAGTGGTTCCGATCTTCTTCGCCAGCTCGCTGCGCTCCATTGTGCTGAGGTACAAGTACTTGTTGAGGAGTTCTCCGTCCAGGATGTTTCTCACGGCGTTCTGCAGGCCCCGTCTGTCAAAGTGCTGCATTCTGGACACGGGATACAAACGATGACATCATTCATGTATCATATTACTGAAGTCAAGTCTTGTTGAACAGTGGCAGGTGCCGAACAGCAGGACGTACGAACCTGAAGGCCTTTGGGTTGAGACCAGCGTGATGAGGCAGCATGGTGTTCAGGGCGTTCTGTAACATCAGCAGACGGCGGTAGGTCTTCTCCTGCATGGGGAGCAGCAGGCCCATTCCTCCGTCTAGGGTTGCTGTAGCAACACAGACAAAGGCAGCTTAGTTCACATTAAACATTTGTGTACTTTAAGCTTTGTAAATGTCTCCACAAAGAATTTCAATCTTATAAGTTCAGATTTAAAAAAGGCTGAGTGAAGCTGCAAACTGAGTTTATCCTCAGTTACTAAAATATCTACCTGTGTTTCATCCATCAACACCTTACAAGTGTTTACCATAGAAACTTTTTCAAACATACATAGTTTCTTACCCCTAAGCATATCACAACCACATCTTCTCTGGTCCTTCCAACACACACGGATAATTACACAACTAAGGACTCCCTTCCTTACAAATGAGACGGGAAACCTGGCCACTTACCAAACCATGTGATGTGCTTGTTGTCCCAGGTCAGAGACTTCTTGCTGCCAGCGTCCAGTGATCCTCTGCATGGCATCCGCCAGAAAGTGTTAATGTGGGCTCCGGCGTTAAAGTCAGCTCGTCTCAGCAGGCGCATCCCTCCGAAGCTCTCTTTAGCTGCAGACACAGAGCACACGTTACATGACTGGACGTGCACCTGATACAGAGTTACATCACATATGTGGGTCTAAAACTGAGACTTACCTTCAGGCAAATACATGTACACATAGAGGTTCTTGTCTCGATCTGACACTGAAAGAAAAAAGCTAATGAGAACACGGAAATGTTCTGAAAACGTAAGTGAACTTTCTTGTGAAGGGTTTTAGAAATTGTACCCAAGAAGCCGAGCTGGTTGTTATCCACCATGAACTCGATGCTGTAGACCTCCAGGGGCTTTGCATCCTGGTGCCAAAACAACAATAACGATTAGATTCAACTACTAATTCAGTCCCTGACTGATTTCCAGCTGCCAGTGATGTTCTCTGTATATCTATACAGTCAATAGACTCATACAGAAGCTCACAGTTCATTTCACTCTACACTTGAGTACAACAGAGCGATTGTACACTGACTGTTTGTAACCTCTCCCGGGCTGGACCCTTAACGCTGAAAAGAAACAATTGAACATAAGAGTCAGTGGCGTCTGCTCCTCACCCTGCTGACGAGGGACAGCGTCTTGCTCTCCTCCTGGTAGCGGAGCAGCGAGATGCTCTTCATGAGGTCGGCGGCCAGGATGAAGTTTTTGATGCTGAACATCTGGTGGATGTAGAGCTGGGTGTCGATGAAGGCCATGCCGGTCAGGTCGTTGTCCTTCAGGACCCACAGGAAGATCTGGGTGGGGGGACACAGAGGCCGTTACACTCTGCGTTACGCAATGATGGTGGCCTCAAGATACAGTATGAGACTGCAGCTGTTGTGATGTAACAGTGTGTGTGTGTGTGTGTGAGACCTTCTGTCCGATGGCAGACACCAGGTACCCGTTGCAGTGACACAGAGCCGTCACCGGCCCCTTCTGTTCCTTCTCATACAGCACTTTGAACTTGTTCTTGGTGAGCGGCTGGCCTGGCTCTGGCACCACTTCAATCACATCCAGGATCAAAATCTGAACACAAGAATCACACAGGAAGTCGTCAGCAGATGTTTGTTCCGTGTTTTCATCGTCACTGTGTGCTGGCGTTACGTGCTCCTCACCCGGCCCCTGCAGGTGACCTCCTCCCCCTGCATCAGGCAGGTCCCTGCTGCAATGTAGCCTTTCAGTCCAGACACCGTCTCCTGACTCCTCAGCGCCACCGTCTTCATACATGTCACGTGCTCCCACTCCTCCAGGTCGATCCTTGTGAAGACAGTGGAGAGGTCACAGTGAAGTCAGAGTAATAACAGCACAGGCCAGATTCACATATGTGCCTCAGCTCCTCACTGAAACAGACTTGGATTAGTGGTTAATGATGCAGATAAAGGACCACTGACAAACACTCCAACAGTTCCAACTGACCCTAAGTGAAATAAGAAAAGCAGCCATGTGCCTCTAAACTAACTACAGTCTACACTCTGGCTGAGATTTTCAATTAAACCCACAATTCTCTAAAAGCAGCTCAGAGCCTCCAGAGAATGAATGCAAAAAAAAACAACCTCTTTATTCTTGGCTGCCTTACATCTATTAAAACACGTTCCAATAGATTTTACAAACAGCGGTGTGATGTGTGAAGAGGAGAGCGTTTACCTCGTGTTGGGAATGGCCTCCCAGCTGACTGGAGAGATGAGCTGGATGGAAAACTTCTCCTGCTGAGGGTGAATGTAACGTTCGTCTGCAGGATGACAGAGAAGAAACGGCAGGAATGTATCTGCATGTTTATGTTATGGAGAGGAATAAACAGGAAATATACGACTACAGTGCTGATGTTTAGCAACTGTATCGTTACAATGCTAAAGGATGACTACACAGAACAGTGAGTTCATCACAAAAATCAGATATATCAATGTTACTATCTACTACGAACTGTTCTGGTATGAAAATTGGGATTTTTAATCTAACCATCTGTAAATTGAGTGAGTTATGATGCACTTGACAAACATGGTGGCTGAGTTGACACATCGCCAACAATGGACAGAGGCAGGTCAGGCGGCATCTACGTCTATGTATCTATGAAACGGTACCTAAAAGTGATTTGTAGCTAGCCGAGTTCATTTGAAATGTTGAAACAACAAGCTTACGGAGATGGATTCAGGCTTCTACTGTAATGAAAACTTATGTTGTTAAAAAATATGTTGTTTTCAAGAGATCCAGTTTAAAAGAACACATCAGTAACCTGTCAGGGGGCGTTAATAAGAGGGTTCTGCTCATAGGGCAGTGGAGACACACTGTCACACTGAAACCAGTGACAATGTGTGTGTGTGCGTGTGTGTGTGTCCATGTCGAACCTCTTTCTATGACTTCATACTCTTTCTCCTCTCCAGTCATTCTTGGGATGCGAGTGCAGGGCTCTTTTACACTGGTGCACACAGCATACACCTGAAAAATCCCAAATCACGCAGAAAAAAGTTCACATCAAAGACTAATCCTTTCAAAGTCACCCTCATTGATTTTTTTTTCCTTCTTGCAGTAAGAAAACTTTAAGGCCAGGGGGGCTTTCATCTCCAACTTTTCAAAGAAGCCAGATCAATACGCTTTTCTTATGCATCACATTATGCAGGCGCAGGTGTGTCAGTGTTGGGAATGTGTTTCAGCTTGAATTTGTGTCACGTCGCTGCTGTGCTGCCTCTAGGGATATGAGAGCGAGAGAGAGAGAGAGAGAGAGAGACACTCGCCTTGGATTCGACATGGTAGGAGACGTAGTGGACGGTGCACCTCAGTGGGATTTTTCTGACTGGCCAAGGTGCATCATAGGACAGATAAGTGGGCAGGACACTGATCCTCAGCTCACCCTATGGGAAAACACACACACACAGAAATCTGTGCAAAGCTGCAGAAACAAATGAAAGAAAAACCTGAAGCTGTCACTTACATGTCATATGTTGCCTATGATTAATGTCTGCAAAAATGTATAAATAAAATAATCCTTGTAGATTTAATACAAAATCTAAGTGGTGCTTCTGTTCCTGTTCCTGCTCCCAGTGGACTTTTGTTTTTTTCAACATTACAAAGGTAGGAGGACTTTCTGAAGTTACGACGAAAAGAAATGATGTCCCCTGTGTACCTGTTTGTTGAAGTAGAGGAAGCCTTTGGGGCAGTTGATGTTGTGAAAAGGGGAGAAAGACTCGATGGAGCCGTCAATGGTCATTGGGTGAAGCCTCATTGCTCCGCGAGAGGTGACCAGCATCCAGTGAGGAGACGGTCCACAGATAAACACCTGTCAACAAAGACAAAGGAAAAAATGAGTCATCCAGTTCTAAAAAGCACTGATGCGGGAGCTGGAGTCCTCAAATAGGAAGAAACATACCCCAGAGTATCCGGAGATGTCCTCAAAGTATCTGAACCTGGCAATCCGACTTTTCATAGATGCACTCTCATCAACAGCGCCGGTCTCTACCTTCTTATCTTTTTTAAGCTTTGATTTCTTTTCTCTGAAGTTAATGTTGTGGGGCACCTGTGCAAATTTAACACAGTTAAGACTCACTTCATTAAAAAAAATAAATCACGTGGTGTAAAATCTGCTGCTCTTACTTTTTTGAAGCGGACTTTCAGGTTGTTTTGTGGCTGCTGTTGATCGTAGGGGAACGCTTCGTAGATCAGAAGCTCCTGCTCCACGTGGACCTAGAAAGCAAGAAGATGCTATTTATTTTGTTTTTTGTGAAACATTTCGCGAACAAGTGAACAGTGAACGCAACACATACAAAAACCCACCAGTAAGTATGGTTTGCTCTGATTGTTGCCAAGTGAAACCAAAGATACTTCCTTCACTAATGGGATGTCTCCTTGACGCGTTACTTCTTCCTTTTTACCCTCCCCCTGAGTTGCTGATTGGCCAGATGAACTATCAACCAGCACCCTCTGACCAACAGGAAAGTTCTTCACCAGGAACACTAACCGCCAGTCTGGCAGCTGGTAAATCTATTTGAATAAAGAATAGAACCATAAAACCATCATGTACAAACACAGATCTTGTCACTGATATATTATTTACATGTATAATTTAACAATGCTAAAAAAAAAAAAAAAAAAAGTTCATGCCTCCATGACACCATTTTCCCTGATGATCATGCACCAGTGTGTGGGCTCTGCTTTGCTTGAGCTTCCCTCACTTCCAGAAGGCCCTGGTGCCACAAAGCTGCGGCTGATCTCCTCCTTTGCGGGTGTTGCGCAGGCGCTGGAATCTCCATACAGCATTTCCTCTTCATCATCCACTGTGTTGCTACATGTTAAACAATCAGCCCATATGTTTCTATTGGCGACTGGTTATGAATGATTCATTATGGAGGTGATGTGAATTCTTACCTGAGGTCCTGGATGATGGTCTCTGCTTCAGACTGACCCCGGATGATGGTGTCCTGTATGACAGAGCAGCTCACTTTGTTTTCTGTGGTGAACATGCCGCTCACATCTCGGTACGCACACAGCGTGATCACGCGTGATTGCTGTCGCAAGAGACAAAGGTTTGAGTTAATGACACTCTCACGCCATAAGCAGTGCCAAGGATTTGCCGTTACTGAAACAGTTTCCAATGATCACAGTCAAACTTCACTTTGACCAGCAGGGGGCAGATTTGTCAAATAAAAGCCAGTGTTACTCACAGTGGGGATATGTGGCTTCTGCAGAGCCAGCCGGTGCGTCTTCCCCATGTACGAGTCACTCTTGAGCACAAACATGGTGACCACTCCTTCTGCAGTCATGATTACCACATAAGGGTCGGCCACAGAGCAATGCACTATGGGGGAGCCCAGGTCCACTGGAATGAAGTGAAGCTGTGTCACTGAAAAGATTGAAGAAAACATGTCAGTCAAATGTTGTTTTATTACTTTATGCTTTAATATTAATTATCATTTCTCTTTTACTTTCATGTTTGCTACCGGAAGAGCCCAGTGTAAAACTCAAACAACAACTCAAGTTCTGTTTCTTTTCCTTTTTCTTTTTACCTCCTTCCAGCAGTCGAATACCCATGGGGGACACCTGAATGATGTATTTGTTGTCACCAATGTTTCCAGCAAACACAGTGGGCCCCTGAGTCGCAAAACCACTGGTGTCCAGCTCCATGATCTCCTGCCCTGTCTGCAGGATCTACATAAAAGCGCAGCACAGCCAAATTAGATGTAGGTTCTATTTAAATGGTCAATATTAATGTCCTTATGAATCTGTTAGAGTAGCTCTTGGTTGTTACAGTTTCAGCCTTTGTTCAGTGCAAAAATACACTTCAAAGTTTAATAGTCCCATTAAACTACACAGTAGTTTAGTTCTTTGCAGCTGCAGTGTAAGAATACCTTGTATGGTGGTTGTTGTAACCCTGGTTCTTTACTTCACAAGTTATAAAGTGAGTTAATTTGGAAGCAAATTTCTTTATACAGTTCGTGGGTTTGGGAGACAGGAAACTCAGTTCGACTGCGTGTCTGGATTATATTTGTGTGTGTATGTCACTCAATGTTCCACCTGCTGCTATCCAGACATCAGTAAGATTTAGAACATGGTTTGTGTTTATCTTTATCCAGGTTGTCTCACCCACAAGCAATGGGAAAAACTGTTCAGGGAGGAGGAAAGCAGCGAGGGGGGAGAGAATATTTACTAATGCATCCAAAACCAAACATCACACTAAATTAGGGCAGTAACATTACACTCCAAGTTGTCACATGGAACAAGGGCTGCAGATCTTGGCCCTGATGTCCTACAATGCACTTTGTGAAGATGCACAGTGAACTTTGAAATAGTCTGTGTAACAGAAATATTCTATGCAGCAACCAAGACTTGCTGTAACAGATATATAAGGATCTAAATATTGTAATAAAACAGCTTCAAAAACCCCAAAATGTACACTGGCGTTTGTTCAAACCAAAACTGCCAGACATAAGATGAGTACACGATTAGTGTCATTACCATGGTTGAATCTTCTCTGCTCAGAATGAGAAA
This sequence comes from Ctenopoma kingsleyae, assembly GCA_032353495.1. Classification (NCBI taxonomy): domain Eukaryota; kingdom Metazoa; phylum Chordata; class Actinopteri; order Anabantiformes; family Anabantidae; genus Ctenopoma; species Ctenopoma kingsleyae. The sequence goes on along the minus strand of JAUBNQ010000003.1, from coordinate 19,326,153 downwards.
GCCATGCTTCTTCAAATCATCCTCCAAGGGAGGCTCCGTCTTCTCCTCGTGCTCCTTCTCCTTCTCCTCCTTCTCTGTGTGTCCCTCCTCACCGTCCTCACCAGTTTCAGTCTCTGCCCCGTCCTCTGAATCCTCAGTTTTCGTGGCCTTGGCAAAGAGCGAGAAACATCTTGTTGTAAAAAATACATAAATAAAAAGGGGCCACATTTTGAAGACTGATTAGAGTGAAAACCTGATGCTGTTTATTATAAAATCACAGTACTTTTTTGTCTTCCTTGACCTCACTTGAGATGACTGTCCACATGTCGTGACAACCTGGCAACTCAAACGTAGTGACTACTTGGGGTCGAATGCTTCTCTGAAGGTGGAATGACAACAAATCAAAGCATGAAAGAAAGATAAAAAAGACACAAGAGGAAATGTGACTCTCACAAACATTTGCTTGCTGAGAACTCAGAGACTCAGCTTGTGTCTGGGGTGTTTACAGGCTACTCCGTCGATCTCTGAGGCAGCCCTGGTAGACCCAGACTTCACTTTAGCACCGTCACTGAACCTGTGGCAGACGGGCCTCGCGGACACAGGTTTTTGGACGGTGCAGTAACAATAAACATGAGCACACATGCATTTCAAAAGATTCAAATAAAAGGTGTAGGTTTTACCTGAAGCACAGACAGCGCACCATTCTTGCCATAACCAGAGCACACTACAACTTCGAGGTCAGGCTCGGGGTTGCTCTGAAACTGTGGGTTAAATGAAATCAAAGTCAGTGAGCTCAGATGCAATCCTCCCCACAATCTACAGAGACTGTAAAAAACGGACGGTCTCTATACCTCTTCAGACAAGAAAGCAGGTTCACCCATGGATGCATTTGCACAAGGTCCGATGTTGAGTAAGCTATCGCACACCTGGAAGGAAACAAGGAAAACACTTCTTCATCTCATCCCGCAAAGATCTGCATCTATGTAAGATGCCGTAAACATTTTTGTGTTTTCATACCTCAAAGGAGTAGGTGGCCAGCTGGGTGCCTGACTGGGCCTCACTCCCATAGACTTCAATCTCATCCACCTCATCTGTCAGAACAGAGAAGATATAATACAGAGCATGGACTGACAGATCACACACACACACAC
>JAUBNQ010000003.1:19313347-19324923 GCA_032353495.1 Ctenopoma kingsleyae | reverse complement strand
CACACACACACACACCTGGCACAAACATTTTATTTGAACATACCTGTCCAGTTTGTGGAGGATTCTACTCGCTTCTTTTTGTTTGGTGGTTCCTCCTGAAATTCATTAACAGGGATGTAGAATCTTACTTCTACAGACTAACAGCTGGTCTTATCTTTTGAGTGGTGCTTCCTAACAAATTACCTGTTTGTCTTTATCCTTTTCATTCTCCCTTTCTCTGTCCAGCTTTTCTTTGCCCTCCTCCAGTGGTGTCTCCTGAAGTTTCTCTGTGTACTTCAGGAGCAGAGAGTTCCCCAGGCGGGAACCCAGGAAAAGGTAGCCGGGCTCCATGGTCACCATCTGGAATGGGGTGGGAGGGCACAGTACGACAGATTGTATGTCTATACTCAGAAGCTGACAATATGTAATGTTTATTCATTATTTATTTTATATTCTAAAATGTCAGTCAGGTATAAGAATCTACGTGTGGTTTTATACTCCCTGTTATGTGCACAAGCATTCGTGGACACAATCAAAAATCGACAACTAAATTAGTTATCACAAGATGTGTTGATTTATTTAAGGAAAAACAGCTGTAGTTTTGTTATACTTTATCACTGCTACGTTGTTTATCCTTGATTTTAAATTAATTATTTAATATAAAAACAAATTATATCTGAATTTTTATTTACCTTTTGTATGAGCAGAAAAATACATTGAAAGATTTGTTTTTGAATCGAGTATTCATCTTTACTGTGTTTGAGTGAGTGAATTGAGTTACAATGACATTCACTGTTTTACGTTTAAACCAGGTCTAGTCTTACATATGAAATAGGTTAACTAAATACAGTTTCTAAACATATCAGTATCTAAAGCAACCTCATTACTAGTTGCTGTGGTTGTAGTAGACAACATGACGACTGATTGACACCATGGGTGGTGCTTGGAACCGGGCGGTGGTCAAAGGGTCTCATTCTGCAGTCTCACCACTAGATCCATCCATCCATCATCATAACCGTTTCATAACTGTCTCTTTAAAGGTTGCAGGAGTGTTGGAATGTATCCCAGCTGTTATTACTGTGGACACACTACTAGATGCTCCTAAATATTTCACATTTTACACATTGTACCTCTAAAGTGTAAAAATGCAGCTTTTGTTTACGAGACTTCCTGTATCATCAGATCAGTTTTTCTCATAGCAGCAAGCAAAACTTACACAGGTTGTGAGGACACTGGCAGCAGCTTTGTCAAAGTGGAAAGCCCGGACACTCCTCATACCATCAGTAATCAGGGTCAACACATAACTGCAAGACAACAAGAACACCAAGAGTGAAAAACCATAAACTGTCAGGACTGCATATGTGTATTAATGGTAATCACAATGACTCACATTTCTCCTCCTTTCAATGAGATAACCATCTTATCATAGGCTATAAAGTCAGCCTGGGAGCAGTCTAGTGTGATCTTCACTTCATCCTGTATACCTGTGTGACCAAAACATATAAACAAAATCAAATCGAGAGGCAGACATATTCTCTACATGTAAGACTAGGCTTAAACAAAACACTTTCTGGGTCACGTCATTCCTCCTGCAAGGTCTACTAACCAGCTGGTCGTAACCCAGCTGGTGCTGTACAAATAAACTGAACTGAATTGTTTTGAGGACATGCTTACGCAGTGGGAAGGCTGTGGTCCCATTTGTCTGAGAATTGAGAGAAACTCCATATGGTGGAACACTCTGGTTCAGATAGAGCAGTGAATTCACAGCAAACACCACCACACCACCTGAAAAGAATTCATATATAATCAGAAACAAAAGTAATACACAACTTCTTTAAACAGGGAACTTTAACATAAATTTATTAATACACTTTCTAAGAAACAAGCTGTTAACACATAGTGATAGAGAAAACAAATGACCTCACCAATGGGTTTGGGAACAGCCATGACCTGTGTACAGTCAAACGGCAGGTTACAGAGAGACCAGATGACAGGATGGACCTTCTGCATGATGTTGAGGGAGATGGCGACGATGCTACAAGTGTCCTGACGCACAGCCACACGCCTGAAAGCATGAAAGACAACAGAGTGTAAATGTTGTATCAACTAGTTAAATAAAAAAAAGTGGTTGTTATTGTAAAGCTGATAATGTAATGGACTGACCCTGGCCATGTCTGGTTGGGCTCAAACAGTATGAGCAACGTGGGCTCATAGTAGCCATGTAGGAACTTCATGTCAATGATATTTAACAGCTTCTCATCCAGTTCACGGACATCAATGATGTAACTGGGTAGGAAGCTGGATTTAGGCCTGCAGATGAGATGCACAGACAGTGTTGTATTCAGCATGAACAGACAACTTTTGAGTCTAAATTCTAAAAGCAGCAGGATGAAAGTGGAAAAGTTTAGTTTTTGGGACACAGTTTCTATTTAAAAAACATTAATGAGCAGAATATGTTGTATACTGCAGACGTACCCTTCTCCAACTCCGCCTTCCTGTTCATCAGTCAGTGTGTCTTTTCTGAATGGCAACACTACAAGCTTGGTGCCATAAATAAGCATTACAGCACAGCGATTCTCTGGATCAACACGGACAATGGGGATATGAACATTCTGTACAAAGCCATCCTGAAAATGTAAAAAGCTGAATTCAGTTAAACACATCAACATTTACTCCAATTTAGACCAAGATCAGATATTTGTGCTGGTTGTCACATACTCTGAGTTCTGGCTCCTCGAAGTAATGAAGAGAAAGTGTCTTGAGGTCATGTGTCCCAGGATCATACTCCACTACAGACAACTGGTGACACAACAAACACACCCAAATGTCAGTCAAATACAACTTTATATTTTAATGTTATAAATTCAGCAAGCAGATAGCTTAGATAATGATACCTTTGCATCTTTGAAACTGAGAAGGAGCGCATCTCTGCTGGCTCCTACAAGCTGCACGCTGGCCATGGACATAACATTGCCAAACAGAGAAAAGGATGCCACCTGCTCCAGTTTCTCCTTACGAGACTTGGAATCTGCAGGAGGAAAGAGTGAAGATGTACTGCAAATACAACCATTTATTATCATGAGCAAAATCTGTATGTTGTGTATGATGTATCTGTACATACCTGAAGACTTGTCAGTTTTTGATGTACTCTGAAATAATGACAGATATGTTACACACATCACTCAAACCCTTTTGCACTAAAACTAGACAGCGTGAAACAAGGCAAGGTGACAATTACAGTTACCTCCACATCATGGATAATCCGATAGACAAAGAGTTGGGATGTTCCAGCTATGACCAGGTTCTTCTCCTTACTCGATATGAAGTTACAGTAAACAGAAAACTCCACAGCAGTGGGGGTGTGAGCTTGTCTGTACACAGCATACATCCTGGATGGTTTCTCCCAGCACCTGACAGGTAAGAAAGTTCATGTCAGGATACACTTTGCCACTATTCAGTTACATAAACCATACACTAATTTTTCCAAGTCTGCTCCCAAACTAAACTGGAATGAGTAGGAGCAGCTGGCAATCATTTAGAGTAAGTAAGATTTCGTTATATATTGAGTGGTAAGGAAAATAAGCTGAATACCGAATTAAACATGTGAATCCACTGTCTATAATCGGTTGTGCTTTATTGTATTGTTGCGTATTACTGCTGACCGACAGTGAAAATTTAGATTTTTTTAATGGGGTTTTGTGTAGCATAATTTCAGTAAATGTCTTCGTGTCTGCCTCCCTCGTAGAAATAATATATTAATATGTATAACGTTACCACATTATACTATCTTCAACCGTTGATTGTAATACAGAAAGTTTAAATAATGCTTGAATTATGAATGTCAGTGCTCTAAAAAGATGCTTCCATGATAAATACACGCCAGCTACTTAGCGTTAGCTTATAATTTACCGAAAGCATTTTTTTTTTTTACAAATTTTCCCGATAGCAAATTCAGTATACTTAGACCTTAAATTAGCACCAGCCATTCTGACATATTGTTGTGACCAACGTGTGCCTCTAACACAGCTAACAGTTAGCTTCAGCTAACGTTAACCAATCTATGGGCAAACCGGTAAAGTTAGCAATGCTAGCAAAGCATTACTGCACCTATTAGTAGCATGTTACCTAGCATATCATGACGTTTGCAGCTTATTGGTTTTATTTGCAAATCATAAATTAAACCTGTTTACATACCTATATCAAACAGACTTTGTAGCTTTATTGTTCCTTCTTCTGTTCACATTTACGGTGTCATATTTGTGGTTTACTAACTCATGCTATCTATCCGATAGCCAGATATGCTAGCTGTTAACTGGTTGTTTTGTGATTGCGGCAGTCTTCTTCTTCGGCTTTTCTTTTTCCGGTAGACAACAGTCTCCCATGCGCATTGCTGCCCCCGCAGTTCACAAACTGTATGGTCTGAATGTCTCATTGGTCCATTGTTTTGTTTTGTTTTGTTTTTTAGCAAACTCTAATGGCCTATTTTTGAGATTTTACATCCTGTGTGGAAAACCCTCTGTATTTACTCTGGTGAAGTCTTCTCTTTGACACAGATAAGCCTACCTGCTGTAGGGTGTGCTTGAGCTTGTCAACTGTAATGAAGGGTTTATCTTTACAGGGGTCTGTTGTTTTCCATGGTCTTTTGATGTCCCTGAAGTGTATTCAGTAACCTGACTTGATTCCAATTGTATTTCACTTGCTGAAGGTAAAACTAAAGGTTAAAATATCTTGTTGTGGCTTGTTGTAATATTTGTCTTGAGATTTTAGAAAATAACCTGAGAGCAAAGTAGGCAGAATTTAGTTTGAATCACTGCATTTTTAGATGATTTATTTTTTATATTAAAGGTAATAATAATAATTCTGCTACTTTATAAGGCTTTATTAAAAAAGAGAATTCACTGAAAGAAACAATTAAAGCCAAAGATTTGTGTCTTGGGCACTTTTTTTATGGAAAACTACCAAACACACATTGTTACTCAATCACATCCACAAATTCTGCAGTTCACTGTATGAAGAACAGGGGAAGTCAAACATTTCCATCAAGATCCATTGTTTTGCACATGGTACAAGAGCCAATAACTGTTTTGTCTGTCTATACACATTCTTATAAAGTAAACATGATAGATGTGCAAGACCTAAAATTCACAACAGAGTACTGATATTCTAAAATATAATTAAAAGCATCATCATAAAGAATAGTTTTCACTGTTGAATTAGGGCCTCATATTCCATCTTTTCTGATTTCTACACTGCAGAGCACTGGGCCTGTTTTATAACATTTAGGAGCTCTTCACTGGAAGATCCACACTGTCACAATATATTCACATTAATACAGTTACCTGTATTAGTGTCCATGAGTGCCCATATTATGCTTAATGTAGAGTTAATATTTTATTCTGGGCTTCATTGATACAAGTATTGGCTCTTTAGCGCTGGTTTGAATGCTTCTGTGGAGACTGATGTTCTTGCAGAAACCCTCTCAGGTTAGCTGCCATAGCCATCCTTTTTTTTTTTTTAACTTTTGTAAAGTAAGTGTATTGGCCAGATTGAGACATGGGTGTTTCATTATCGGTGAGCATGCAAAAACATGTTCATCTCAAGCTTTGAGCCTCTGACTATACTTTCGTGAAGCACCCAGCTTCACAATAGTATACATGTAACATCAAACCACAAAATGCATAACATGACTACTTATGGTTCTTTATAAAATCAACGTTGAGTGTTGTTATGCTGAAATGTTAAGTAGCGTCGTAAAAATGGGCCTTTTGGATTCAGCTGTAAGTTTCTCCTGAAACTAGGCATTCGAGCAACTGATCACAAAGCTACAAATTACATAAAAATTCACTCAAAGAAAAAAAAAAAAACGGTACACTATAACACGTTAGTCTTTTTAATCAAGGCAGAAACATTAAAACAAATGCAGTCCAAAATCAAAACTCTATGTTTATTATCATCTAAAGGCTTATGAGTTTATTCTTCAGCGGTGGATTCTCTGGCATGTAATGAGATATTCTGGAAAAGCTTGTGTATCATTGAAGATGACAAAAATTGAAGGCTTGGTAATGTCGTCTGTCACGCTGTCGTATCTGAGGGGAATGTCATCTGTCTCCTTTAGCGGGGCCGTCTTCATCGAGTGGCAGCCTTTAGTGTAGTCTCCTGTCAGAACCTTTGACACAAAAACAAACTTGTGTCCATCTGAATTTGGGGGTGAATACTGATCCTGGACAGACAGTGCAGAGTTGACAGCAAAATACACCCCCTGACCGTAGACGGTGGCTGTGCAGAGAAACCATGATGTCAAAGATTGACACATTGGTGGTGATACAAACAAAATCACAAAGCAGGACAATGGTATTGAGAAACATACCGTTCTTTCCACAGAAGCTTCTGTTGAATCCATGAATGCATATCTCTTTCACACTTGCCTCACTTGTGCCATGGTAGAGAGTCCGCTCAACCTCTGGATATGTGGCACGCTGCAGTATGCTCGCCTTCTTCAACTTGTACTGATTGTACAGCAGTCGATTCATGAGCTTCTCCACCTGGAGAAAAACATGTTGTTACAGGTCCACCAAATCATGTGTTGCAAAAATATTACTATTACTATTACTCTGACCTGTATGATTCTGATCTTGCTGTGGTATTCCTGGATAGTCTCATAGAAATTCTTCACCACAGTCTGAAACTCGTCAGATTCCTCGTCGACTTTGGTTGCTTCGGGCAGATTTGACAGCAGAGAGATTTCCTCTTCTGTTAACAAATGGTTTCATTTTTATCATTTCATTTTAGGGTTTACTTTCCAGATTAAATTTTTGTACTTTTTTTGTATAATTTAATCAACACAGATATGGAGGATCAAAACTGACCAAATGCAAAGATGAACAGACACGTCAAAAATATGAATGTGCCAATAAATTAAACCGCTGTGTGAACTATGAATTATCCACGTACTACACAGAACATGTAGTATCACTGTGAAAACTCTAGTAACTATTCCTAGAAATTTGATTCTGTTCATCTGGACAAGATGAACAGAATCAAATTTCTAGGATTTCCTTACCTGGATTATTGAGCATGCATCGAGACATCTAGTAACTATTGCATTATAGCCTGCAAGCTAATGTTACTAAGCCACTTTTAAGTTTTCTTTAACATTATGAGGAGAATATTACCAATTTAGAAATTTGAAAAATATCAGTGATAACACACAAGAGAGATACTATTTCTGTTGTTGACAACAAGAGAATATCAAAAAAGATTAAGAAATGATTATATTTTAAAAAGAGAAGCATGCATTTGTGTTACCGTAGCTACATTCTTTCAAAAATAGGTTAAAGCAGAATATCCAACTTTTGGGGATCAAGCTAGCTGTAGCATCAGTCCACTGTCATAAACTGACAGTGTGTCAAAACCATACATCCAAAGTCAAAACCTGTGGTGTCATATGCGTGCAAAGTTCCCTTTCATGTCACTGTGAGACAGACAGGGTTTGACCTTCTCTGACTGGGGGAAGAAAGAGGGAGACTTGCTCAAAATACCTTTAGAAAGAAACAGTATCTCTGTTCCATTGCTCTTTTCTGTGAGTCTGTGTCACGGGATGTTTTGACATTTGTGGCACGTAGCCAAGATAAGTTATGGAGCTGCAGACTAAAAAGCTGAATTCTGTTCCATTTCATTTGTCAGATTTTTTAAATACATTTTCTCAGTTTGGGGCTTGTGATGCAGAATCATCATTATGAAGACTACCTAATTATGCACTAGAGCACTGTAAAGTTCCTTTACCTGGTATGTCCTGATCCAAATCCCCTAATTCAAGCAGCTTCCTGGAGATTTTCACAGACTTCCCAGAAGCTATGTTGTATTCTTCCATCTTCTCAAAGCTGATAATGTGGGGCTGATTCTCTAGCAGGATATCAACCTTGTTCAGCTTCATCCTCCAAGCGTTCTCGATGAATACCGTTGCATCAGGTGAATAAGGAATTGTGTCTGAGGAGGCTGGATCATGGTGCAGCCATTTGACAGTTGTCAAAATTTCCCGATCAGATACAGAATTGGTGATTTTTTCCAGCAGGAGCTTCACATCCCAAACTCCTCCAGTCACGAAATCCTTGAATCCAGAAACGGTGATTATGGTGCCCTGAACTTGAATCTCAACCGCATGCTTCCTTTTGATCATCTCCAAACACTGCTTGTGGTATTCTGACATGTTCTTCACGCTCCTGTGCTCAACTTTCTCCTCAACTTGTCTCTGAGTGACCTTCTTCCCAAAGGCTATGTCCACCCTAATAAGATCACAGCTATAACCTGCAAATACAACTAACTGAATGGTGTTGGCTGCTTTGATGGCATCCTGCAAGGAAACATCTGTGCCCTTCTCCAGCTTGTCCACCTGGGGGCTTCTGTCAGTTGTTTGGGCCATTTTCCTAGACAGCTCCAAAGCTTTTCTAAGCTGTTCTTCATCATCATCCAGGGACCAATTACTTGCCTCCATCGAATACTGGATGGCTAAAGACAATTGGGCCTCCTCTTCTAGACTGCCAGAAAGGCCTTGGGCTGTGTTTGGTAGTAACCCACTTTTAGTGTTACCTTCAGCAGAGAGCTGGAAAGCATCGGCAGCCAGCATATCAGAATCCTGGTCTTTAAGGGGGGTGGATTCCTCTGCGGTGTACAGGTCCATGTCATCAAGCTGGTCTGAACTGGAGGCACCTACATCGAGTCTTTCGTCTATAGCTGAGACGATTCTCTTAGCCTCATCTAACAGTCCTACAAAGAATTACATACTGTAAAAGATGTCCACCAATGCACAAAAAGATGAGATATTACTGAAGAGACAGATATTACCTTTGGTTGGGCGTCCATTATGATCATTTGGTAATGAATCTGAACCATCCATGGATACTTTCTGGAAGTTAATGTGGGGCATCAACTCCCATGCAGTTTCAAAAATGTCCTGGGAAAAAAGCAATGTTTCCATTAATACAGAATGTTTCTGCTATCTGCAATCACTTTAAAAATGCAGCTAGTGTACTGCTGTACTGCTATACACATTTTAACTGGAATAAATATTTGATAATAATAATACATCTCACACAGGTGAGAAAAAAAGCATATATACATACATACATAATGACTAATGACTATGTAAAATATGTAAAACATCATCATCAAACTGGTCTCTCTTTTATTTCTGAGAAATTTGGTAACAGATACATTGCTTGTTTTTTATACTCTGTGGGTCCCATGACCTGAACCTGACAACTAACCAAGCAGTGGAAAAGGTAGTGCAACACATACAAAATATTCAGTACTTGTTCAGAAAAACACTGAGCATCTGTGTTTCACTGCCTTTTGCATACTGGTAAACTGAGCTGCAGGCTCGACAGTAGGTTTGAAATAGTAGCAGTAGTAGTTGACGGAACTAACTGGAAAAAATGCAAATGTGTAAGAGTGAAGCTGCATATCAGCGCTTCACACACAAGACAATACAAGTGATTACGACATGTCTGGTTTGTTGGGTTGTTACGTTACCTGGTGTGGCAAAGGTTCCCAGGGCGTGTGCTTTGTGCTGATGTAGACTTGAAACTTTGACTCCATCTCATTCAGGATGCTCTTGCACTCTTCCTCATCTAAAAAGCGGGCCACACCAGGTGCGTTCACTGTGATGGTTCTGGTGCAGATAGAGGAGACCACGCCTTGCAATACCTCCTCCGCCATTTGGCAAGCAACAGCGAGGCCATGGATCTGTCACATATGTTTACAAATATGAGATAATCTGATGAGAATTTCAAAACAGAATGGTTCCTGAAACAATGACAAACACTTCACACGGCACGTAAAATGCAAACAATATTTAAAACTAACATTATTTTTCCACCAGCACTTTATAAAATATGTGATAGTGACATTCTACAGACCTTTAGGCCACAAACATCCTCTGCTTCAAGTGGAAAAATAGTTATTTGGTCCATGTCAGCCAGCAGTTGATGACAATGGGTTTGGATGTATTTCAGCATGCCTGGCTCCATTGAGATGACTGTCTCTCTTTCAATTGGTGTAGTGAAAAACTCATGGATTGCAGTCTGCTTCTCATTCTCCATCCCTTTCAGAGTCACCACATCAATATTCCCTCCTCGTTCTGACACCTTTACAGAGGCGAAGCCCAAACCCTGCACGAACTCAGACCACTCTCTGCAGTATAACATGCCCTCATAGTTCGCATCCATGGGTATGCTGACGATACACACGTGGGATTTTAAAAAGCTACATGCCTCGTTAGTAGAATTCTGGGAGAGTGATGTTACTACAACTTTACAATCAGATACAGAATACATAGTGGGAGACCCAGCTTGATTTATGGTTTGCAGTAACCGTTCTTTTACATCTTTCCTTGCAAGGAATTGAGCCTTCTCTGGCTCAAGGGTGAACTGAGTCTCAGCCAAATTACCAAGAAAGTCTAAGATAGTATGCTTTATATGCTCCAGCTTTTGTCTGTCTGTTCCTTCAATGTGCAAACCATCATCTTTAATTTGAATGGTGAAATCTGGGTTAGTCTTTTCAATGTTCTGCATGAGGGGAGTAAGTTGAAACAAAGCAATTTTTACTGGGTCGGTGACGGCAATATGGCTTGAAATTGTATCTTCATCCACTGTTTGATGCTCCATAACTTCCTCTTCTTCCTCTTTTACCGCCTCATTGGCAGCAAGAGGCTCTGGGGCCATCTGGGAGGAACAATGACTGCTGGCTTCAACTACTGGAGGACTGGTCTGCATTAGATTATCGCTCACATCCTCAGAGTTTGTCTCAGTCATATCTTGGCTTTCAGTTCTAGGATTTAGTGATGCTACGCTTTCTTTAGGTTGAAGAAAGTCAAAGTATGGCTTCACTCCTAGGTCGGCATTGCCCAGTGTGTGCTGATGATTCAGGACAGCGTCCACTGCTGTTAAAATAAATACACACATTGTTGTAACAGCACAACAACAGAGTTTTAAAGGTGGTGCTGTGAAAAAACTTACATTCATAGTTGACAAAGGACACCTTTGCTGTGTCCTCTGATAACATGATGACATCCTGCACCATGTGATTTCCACCTCGACTGCTCTCAAAGTACAAAGTGAGTGTGTCTGGAGTGGTGTCAGGGTGCAGGTTCTCAACTAAGACAGAATCAGTTTGCTCAATCTGTTCAAGTGTTACGTTAGCACCATCAAGTGTCTTGCTAGAGATCTTGGCACTAAGGTTTTGGAAATCTGTAGAACAAAGAAATATCCTGAAAATGAGAACCAGCACATGTAGAAACATTTCAAAAAATGTAAATATCCTTTTGAAAAAAAAAGAAAACATGCACATTTAAAAGACCTTTTGAGAAGGGTTGGCTGAGGTGAATGAGGATTAAATCTCCTTCCGGTGAGGGATACAGGTTGTAGTCTGCTACTTCCAACCCCATCATGTTCTCCACGTAGAGCTCCACCATGTCAATTATGGTGCTGGGTTTGACCCCTCGCAGCAGCAGTCTGCATCGGTCCTTTAGGGCAGCTTTTCTTACAGTCATCTCAATATTATGCAGAACATGGTGACTTTTAGACAGCACTTTGGCTGCAACT
>JAUBNQ010000003.1:19268409-19288409 GCA_032353495.1 Ctenopoma kingsleyae | reverse complement strand
TGTGTGTGTGACCAGCATCCTGACGCTGGTCTTAAGAGGGAACTCCCTTAACACGTGTGATCAAAAACACTGAAGTTGCATTAGCTCTTGTTTTCACTGACATTTAGGCTGAGGACCACTGCAGGTAAGACTAGTATTTTAAAAATAAATGTTTCATATGCAACCATTCCCAAAAGGAGCACAACAAATAAAACATTGATGCCACTAAGAAGTACTGTGTGTGTTTCACATGGGTAATACAGCGTATTCCTCTGTGCCAGCCAAATAAAGCTCCATTGTTGTCCAAAAGCAAATAAGACTGAGGGAGTCATGCTTGCAGTTTTGTACAGTTGTAATTAGGCTCAGTGGTGCTTTAGACCAAATGCTCCTGCTGGTAAGACAAGATGCAAATAATGCAACTGTTAAACTGAGATAATGCAGCTTTTCCACTATGCACACAAGTGAGAGGAAGTTACAGCTATTTTTCACACCACAGCTTCTAATTCCGTAATCTTCTGTGAGAAGTGACTTCTTCTCAGAAGTGACACAGTAGTGTTGCTCTGAACAGGTTTGCATCAACATCTCCTGTCATTGCAACAAATACACCAAGATTCTGCAGTAAAAACTCACTAATGCACCAATATGTGTATTGATCCGCATCTTAAAAGAGTTCCCCACAATTACTCTGTTTGGAGTATTGTTAGCTAAAGGACTGCAGTGTCCACCTGTAGCCTCACTGGAAATAAAGTTTTGAGAAATAAACATGCCTTGTTGGCTTTGGTCATGAGATCTGTTGACAGCAAGAAAATCATTTAAGAAATATTATTCTTAAATGATAGTAAATGATAGTATTCTTTAAGCCTAGAAGATACTACAGGTAACACAATGTATTTCTTATACTGTATGATATATCAGAATATGTATAATCAGCAGTCATGATCTAGTCTTTCCACATAATTTTTGTTTTCTGCTCCATGAAAAAGCACCTGAACAATAATGACTAAATCATCAACAAGAAAAAACGAAACATACTAATTAATAGAAAACTAACTAATAATATGTTCAAGGGTTCAATCAGTGTTTCACCCTATTTAACTAAAAGTAACCTGCCCACATTTAGCTGTTTGTCTGTGCAGCAGTTGTGAACTAGATTTTGCTGAAACACAGTAAGCCTCTGCTCACACCGCTCTGTGACATTTTTTAAATAATACGACGCTCCCCCTGAGGGCATACATGTTGTGTATACGCTCACGTGTTAGACATGCTACCTCATATGATGAAATTATGCGTGGATTTTGATGAATGACGCATCTCATTTCTATTTCTGTCACGTGCAGAGGGGGTTGGGGGCTATAGGAGCTCAAACCTCTGCCCTTTTCTCATATTAAGTTAAGTTTGGTTTGGTTTTTATTAGTGAAAATTACTGTGGTCCCTGCAGCATTACTTCTTACAGTATAAGCAGATATGCATCACCACTTTTCCCACTGACATCTGACGACTGACGTCTCTGCTTCTTTTATGTCCTAGTTCTTGTTGGTTCAAATGTTATTAGCATAATTCAAATGGACCTTTACTCATTTGCCCTGGCTCAGCAGCTGATTATATCTATAATTTTATTATTGCAAAACTGTATTATCCACTAACTTAGATATTGTCTCATTGCATTTTCACTGATTACTGCAAATTTTTATTCGTCACGTCCTTCACACCCATCCATATACCTGCAGTTGCCAGGAGCAATAAAGTTTCCCCCGGTGAGTACACTCCCTGTGCGGCTGCCTTATTCATTTCAGGCTGATATCACTGAACACCAGCACAGAGCAGAACAGTTTGAGACAAACCTTTACACTATAATTCTGAGCAATTCCTTTAGCTCATGCTTACCAGTTTGAATTGTTTTTCCCTTCATCAGCAACGCATCACATATATTCTTCATCCCCTGGCTCCAGCTCCACATATATGATGTTTACATGTTTGTGATGGTGTTTACATTTCCTCACATTCATGATATATGAGTCACTGGAAGACTTTAAAATGTCAATAGGATTCAAAATGTCAGATTTAAAATGTCAATAAATAATGAATCTGCACAGCGTTGAGGAAATGAAGCTCTGTGCTCTCATCAAAGTTGTAATTCAGTTTTTAAGTCACAAGAGCGGCTTTTTAAATAGCAATTTACTTAACATGAATAATAAGTTAAAATGTTTGACAAGCTGCGGCAAGTGACTGGTTAAATCAGCAACTGTGGCTTGTTTTCCCAGTTATAACTACAGCTGTCACCACCAAAGGTATTAAACAGCAGTAAATTAACAGTAATTATGTGAGTTAGAAAAGCAACAATATTTTAAAGTACAACTACATTCCTGTAAAAAATGCACTAACCTGTTTTAGCTGAAAATAAGAAGTGTGTTTTTGCTGTTTGCGTGAGAACAAAAAGAACACAAACACAGGATTGTGTTCACATACTGTACGTACTTGCATTCTTTTTTTTGTGTTTTTGAACGTTTAGCCATAAGGGTGCAAATTAAGGCCTTATCATTTATGACCAACAACAACAACAACATTTTTCTCCTCATGAACTCCTGCTGTTCCACAGCATCAAAAGAAGACATGGCATAATGGCAGGTAGTTTATTTTTTTCATTATTGCTGTGATGATTCAGAGCTGCTGATTGTTTGATTGTTTGACTGTTAATTTCTGATTATGTGCACATCTGCCTCCCAAATCAGTGCAGACTAGGCATGAGTGCCATGTTGCATAAACAAGTTTGAAGCAAGTAAGTATATCTCTGGCCAATGTCCACCGTCAACGCATGTATACAGACCACAAATACAAGTCTCTTTATTAAGTCAAGAAACAAATGGTACATTGCAAACCCAATCTTGGTCAGGAAAATTAGTTATATACTGTATTTAAGTTTCTTAGCCCTACTTGTCGTTATTTATTCAAAAGAAAGGCACAAAAGTACAAATAAAACATATGTATGGTAATGAAACCGACAGATGTATATAATACACATGATACAAGGTACAGAGGCACAGTATGCTCTTCCAGGCTCAGTATCAGCCAGCTGATGATTTTCAGATTGGAAACAACCATGATACAGTAAAACCAAACTCAGGTGAAAGTAGCTGCAGCTCCAGCCTCCCCTGAAAATTGGTTTTGTTGTTTACTCTGAAATGCAAAAGTCATTTTGCATGCAGTCAAATTCAATTTTTTTTCCTGCACTCCGACTGATAGCAAGGTGGACAGAATGTAAAGCAGCAGTGATTATTGATGTGTGTTGTCAAGCACGTTCTCTATCCAAAATGAAACGTCCATCCCATTAATCATTAACAAAGCGAAAGGTGTGTAGGATGTCTCTGATGAAATGAAATAGGTGGTCCATTTACACATTTGTGTACGCAGAATTTGTGTTCCCATGATTCTGGTGTGTGAGTGTTTTTTTTTTTTTTTAAATTACCATTTCCTGTGTTTTTATCTCTATTTTTTTGATGAATCCATTTTACATGCAGACAAATGTTTTCCTGCACTTCCACTGATAGCTAGATGCAGTCAGCAAGAGAATGTAAAACAGTCCTCATTATTAATGTGTTTTGCCAACGAAGTTCTCCATCCACAAGGCAATGTCTGTCCCATTAATCATCAACACTGGGGAAGGTGTGGGGAGTCCATTTGCATTTTTGTCAACATAAATACGTCTATGATGATAATGATGATTCTTTATGTTTAATGTTTGTGACCATAGAAGATTTTTTACAGCAGTTTCACACCAGAGGAATACATTTTCCTCTTTATGTAGATACGAAAATATGAGTCACATGAGGAGATGAGAAGCCAAGGCAGCATATTTATTGAGATCAACTGCATGTTGCAACAAAATAGCTTAAAGTGTGGAAGAATCCTCCAAGGACTTCAGACATTTGGCACACAAACAGGAAACATGTTTCAAGCAGCATGTAACCAAGTGAAATTGTTCCCATTCAATCTCGTGTCACTCTTTGTTTAATTTCTGACAGTCTTTGTTCACACATCAGCTGTGATGACAGGTCCATCACTATACTAACATCAACAGGGCTTTTTTCTGTATTGAGTGATTTCTTTATCAATGTGTGAGCCAGATCCACTGAGGAGTTCAGTCTGTCTCTGATCTTGTTCCAGATCCACTTCTGTGTTTGGAAGAAATCCACTTCTGTCAAGAAGAACATGAAAAGGAGACCGTCCTCTCAGGAGATCGACAGCTTTGGTTGTTTGTTCAAACTAGAACCTATATTTATGTTCTGCAGCGTAGCACAGCAGCAAGTGGTGTGATGTCCTAATAGCGGAAAGAAAATGAAGCTTGTGGACGTCTCACTAATGCTTTCCATGGTAACGCTTAATGGTTAGGGTACATTAATTATCATGAATTCATGCATGATTTGATGCGTCATAAATCATGAATCCATGCATGTAATACTATATGAACATATCAAAGTAAAGTATTCTCATTTTGTGTCACATTCATAGACAAAGTAATAACATTTGTTTGGACCCAATATATATTGGAATTGTCATGGATGGAATTTTGTTGAATTGCAAATGCTGTAATCATGATTAACTAAGCATTTGTCAGCAATCTTAGGTTAGGTACGAGCTGGGAGTGTCAAAGAGAAAGACACAGACTGAAACTGAACCAGTTACGGAGGCGAGATGAGGGGTAAGTTAAAGGTAAGAGTAGGTGAGGACTAAGTGAAGGTGAGCCAGATGGAGGATGGGTAGAAGAGCTGGAAGAGACATGAACAAGGTGAAAACTACAATGAACCGACAAAAGAGGTGAGCAGTGCAAGGTGTTAAGTAGGGAGTGAAGTAATGAGGGTATGAGTGACACCTGGGATCTGAGGGTGTGACCATAGAGACGAAAATACAGAGAAACAGGCAGACAGGCCAGGGCGGGTGACGTGACAGCATTACAAGACATGAAACTAAAAATACATAATGCACTGTCAATAGTAGTTACAATAGTAACATGCTTTGATTAACTTTTGGACCATCTTTGTAGAAACAACTTTCTTACAAATGTGACACAGTACAGGAAAATTTATTGATACTGTCAGTTAAAGTTAGTCAGGATTAAGAAGGCACATAAGCTGACAATAGAATCAATCAGTCCAGTTAATCCTGTACTGTATATCTGCTGGGAATATATACCATGCTTATTGATACCAATCAATACAAATGACTGCAGCTTTGGCTCTCACTGCTCACTTTCTAGCATATCTTGTGTTCTGGAACAAAGACTCCTTTTCTACCCGTGATCCCAATCTCCTCTCTCAGTCTACCAGCGTCAGGTGAGCGAGTCAGGTGACCGCGATGAATAGCTAGGATTTTTTAGGACAGGATATAAACAGGAAGTCCACTCATCTGCTTCTCGCTCAGACATCGTGTTTTCCTCCATGTCACGAGCTCCGACCGCTTTGGTTTTTCTCCTTTCAGAGTCCAACGCTTCATCGTTTATTCGCTCCTCTGGTACCGTGAGTATTGAGCCTTTTTCCATCTACCTCTGTTATTGTTTTTGTTAGCCGGCTAGTTGTAACACCATTTCCCGGTGGGAATTCCACTTCTAGCGTTACGACAGCAAACAGCGTGTGCCTTCTGGGTCATCACACACAAGAAGAACTCACACTTTGTCTGTGTCTCTACATGCCTGACAGGATGTCTGAGCCTGTAATAGACCCAGCGGAGTTCGAGCGCGTTAAGGCGGAAGTAGTTTACCTCCGGGGACTAGTCGACAAACAACAAACCGCCATTAACTCGCTAAAGGACACCGTTTTGCAGCTCTCCACATCAGTCACCATTCTCCAGCGCCAGGCAGCCAGCTCACCCGATGGACCCCGCATCGCGTTACCAGATAAGTGGAACGGGGTGGACGGCCGCTTGGACGGGTTGCTCGCCACATAGAATATGATTTTTGAATGTCATCCCACTCACTACGCCACGGTCTGCTCCAAGGTGCCGCTGCTAACATCCCTCCTGTCCGGACATGCCTGCCTCCGCCTCCGGACCCGCTATTGTCCCCGCAGCCGAGGAACCCATGCAGCTCGGACGGCTGTCGCAGGAGGAGCGAGACCACCGCTGGCGGGAGGGTCTTTGTGCTAACTGTGGGTCGGCTCAACAGTGCCCTCTTCGTCCGGGAAACGGCGGGGCCAGGTAAGCATCAGGCGAGCTTTGCCTGGCTCATCTAGTAACATTAGATAGTCTCTTTTCTCTCTCAGGGTAACTTTCCAGCTGGGACACAAGCGGGTAAAACTGGATGCTCTCCTGGACTCGAGGGCAGCTGAAAATTTTTTTGACCAAGGTTTAGCCTCCCAGCTGGGGGTCCCTGGAGGCAGTCACGCGGTTCATTCCCATCACTTCAGCCGAGGGACACCCACTCCAGCCCTATCCCATCCGGTTCCAGGCCTGACCTCTTCAGATGTCCATTGGCCACCAACACCTTCAGTTTCTGATCATTTCAGCACCATCATCTCCTCTCATTTTGGGCTTCCCATGGCTGCAGCAGCAGCACGATCCAACGGTCAGGCGGAGCGGAACAACCAACAGCTCGGACATTACTCGCGGTGCTTCGCCTCCGCTCAGTCACATCTCTGGCCCCGCTACCTCCTCTGGGCGGAACTGTCTCACAACCTGCACTCTTCTACCGACACCGGACTATCGCCTTTCAAGGTGTGTTACGGTTATCTTCCACCCATCTTCTCTCACCAAGAAGCAGAGGTCGAGGTGCCTGCTGCCCAACAGTTGGTCCACCGGTGTCGGTTGGCATGGGTCAAGGCCCGGGCAGCCTCGGCCAACACCGACTATGTCCGTCAGCACCGCCGCCGACACCCTCCGGAACGCTCCTTTCAACCAGGGGACCGGGTTTGGCTGTCCTCTCGTCATCTCCATTTGCAGTCCGTCTCGAAGAAAGTCATGCCCTCGGGGCCGTGGGTTCCAGTATCTGGTGGACTGGAAGGGCTACAGTCCCGAGGAATGCTCCTGGGTCCCGTCCCTTTTTCCATCTTTCTCTGTTATTGTTTTTGTTGGTCGGCTAATTGTAACGCCGTCTCCCGGTGGGATTCCGCTTCTAGCACTTCGGGCGTTACGACAGCAAACAACGTGTGCCTTCTAGCCCGCTGTGGCTCACTCCGCAGCTGCGTCAATCCCACACGCAACAAGGGCGTTTCCGAACCCACACTTTGTTTCTGTCTCTACACACCTGACAACCAGCAGCCCATAACTGAAAGAGTTGCCATAAGTGAGCAACACATCGGAGCGGTAAATGTTGAACTGGCTTGTGTTTTAAAATGAATCATATAATGTGAACCCACTGAGGATCCACTCAAAATATGAACTCATACTTTCAGGCCACAGTTAGCTCTTTGTCTTCATTTTCTATCTGGGCATTGCAGCATCAGTCAGTCTATTAATGTGGCTGGTTCACTATCTTGGTCCAGACTGAAATATTGACTATAGAGCTGCTACTTAATTAGCACCACCGTGAGATTGACATTGACATTCTCCGTGAAATATCTCAATATTTACAAGACAAACTGGCACAAAAGGTTGTACATACATTCATAGTCGCTGACAATTGGATTTTGATGACCATCATAAGGTTGACATTTTTGTTTTATAGGGAAAATGTATTTGCTGCTTTTTGCTACACATTAAAATAAGAATTGTGAGTTTGTGTGTTAACATGGCAATATTAGCATTTACCTAAAAAAACTATGCCTACAATCGCAGAAAGTAGAATCTATGAGTAGAGTAGTAGTTTGCTATATTAAGAATAAAATTGTTAATGCTACTGAACCAACTGAAAATCAACAACAAAATCATCCTTCAGCTTCTCTTTTCAATTGTTTTTTATTTGTAAGGAACCTGTGTTATATCTGCATTGTTTTGTATTAGTAAAAGTTGAAGAGGTTCAAGCAAAGTCTTGGTCTGTTATGCAGATTGGCCCCATATATTGGTGGTTACATAACATTTAGTCACTTATGGATTTTGGGCCACAAATGCAAAATGCAAAACACTTTCCGTTGCTGTTCACTGGAACGTTTGGCTGAGTGTCTGCTGTTAACTAGCTTCTTTGTCTCTGTTATGAAAATGTACATATTATGTGTGCCAGTAACAGAGGGAGGGCTGGTGGAGACAGTGTGGAGGCTTGTGTAGGTGGAGATCTTTTCTATTGTTGTCACAAATTGTATTGGTCCCCAAGAGAAACTGATGAAAACCATACAAAATCTAAGAGACTTTTCATACAGCGTATTGAGCATATGTTTTGAGAATTTAAACTTACTTGTGGTAGACGAACTTACTTCACTGTAGAGCCATAAATCTGAAAAGAAACACAGATGCTCTTTTTCTGCCCCTATTGAAAAACATGAGAAGATCCCAAAACTTTAGAAAATTACCAAAACTTCACAGATTTGAGGCGACTATATGCAGGGAACAGATGGCCGTTTTTGGCAGACTTTTCAGTTACAGTGTGTGGGATTAAGACAGGCTGCATTAAATAACCTGAACCTCCTCAGGAAGAACAGCCAGCTCTGCCCTGTCTAATCTATTGCCACAGTGTTATCGGACCACTGCAGGTTGTTAATAATGTGAACCCCCCTCCCCGAAGTAGTTAGGAGTGGAGCGCCATGTAGACTACTGGATGGACTTGGAGCCTTCTGGATGTGTCGGAAATCTACCAACAGCTAGTTTGTTTTAGTCCCAGCATGATAGCAGTGCTGGGACAGTAAGTAGTGGAGTCTGTCTACGTCAGTCTGTAATAAAATTTTTGTCTGTTTGTCAGAGTCTAGTGAAAAGTTCATTCATTCAGCAGTAAAAATCACAGCAACATTACATTTTATTCCCCACGTATCCCCCTATTCTGAGTTAAGCATTATTGCAGTGACATCTCACTTTTAAACCACTGAATACTGTGAGGTATGTAAACAACTTTTTAGTGCTTTTGCCAAGAAAAGTGAATAGCACATTAGCTGTCAATAAACCTAACAATTGATTTTTTACAGTTTTGTACTCTAGAGGTGTAAAAGAAACTATTCTGCCCTGTAAGTCTCAAGATCAGAAGCTACTGGGCATGTGACTGGAAATACCAGCACTGTTTTTCTTTTCATCATTTCGCTTATTGATAATGAGACACTTCCTGACATGCTGCACAATTATTGATAGATGTTCCAAAAAACAAATATGTAACGACAAACACACAGGTCCTGTACATCCAAGACTACCTGGAAAAAACCTCCAAAGATGCACAAATAATAATAAATACATTATAATAATAAAAAAGCTAAAAATGCTTTAACCTACATAAGTTCATATCTCATGTCAGCACTACAACCTGAAATCCTTTTCTGCTTACACATAGAAAATGTAGGTGGTTGTCCATCAAACTCAAAGCCCTGATCAAAATGGCCCCAAATGAACTATTCTGTCCTCTGAACATCTATCAAGTTACAGCACAATTATTTTTAGACAATTCACTGTTAGGACAACACCCACTGAAATGTGTAATTAGTGCTTTAATCATCACGCTGCTTGGAAAAGCACAACCAGAAGATCACGGTTGCTAATGAGCATGATTACTGATGGGTCTTCCATCTAGGGGACAAATGTTCCACCACTGAACATGGTTTTAAAACATTCACAGAGATATTCTGTTAATAACCTTCTAAATGAGACTGTGGCAGCAAAGGTTTCACATTTCTCTTCTGAGTATAGATTCAGGGGTGGCGGTCAACTATCAATAACGGACACACTTTATATCTGATATCATGAGAAAAAAAAGCGATGAGTTCAAAAGGCCTGTCCTGGAATATTGTAGGGAATAGTAATGGCACAGTGCAAGACATCCACAGCTGAAAAAACAAAGGACAAATAATGCATAGTCATTTATTGGGGCCACTGCGTGTTTGAATGGATTTAGTACATATTGAAGACGAGCTGCATTAGCTTCCTTCACCCCCAGTTATCTGAAACCTAAGTGCACAAACGAAGCTACAACTGAATATGGAGTACTGGTTGGAGATAGACGGATTACTGATCGGCAGATCCATGCACTGACCCAGGTGCCCATCTTTTTTTTCTGGTTCAGTTTCTGGAACATATTTTCCTTTTCTGAATAATCATTCACCATTTCTCCATTCAGCATTTGAAACTCCTCTCTCCTTTCTTGTGTATACAATAAAACAACACTTGCTGCTTTACTTTCATTTTACTGTGTACGGTGTATAACCTTCTTTAGTGAATAAGGGCAAATACAATTTGGCTGTTCAGTAAAAAAGTTAAAAAGAGCTGCAAATCCTTAGAGTACATTAAAATGGAGCTTAATTTGACATCAGCTATCATCAACTTACAGTGCTGCAATCACATTAAAGTGATTTTCTAAAAACTAAAATTCTTGACAAGCAAGTCATTTGAGCCCTAGTGACTCTTTCCTCAAACACATCTTCGCTTATCAGGAGGCGTGGTGCTTCCACAGAGGCAAAGAAAACCCAGCTGACAGCAGGCTTTAACGTGCCTTTCAACCATTTAATAACCAGTCTACTGCATTATTTTAAACTGTGATATCTTTCTACCTGACTGACTAACATGAATCCACACAGACACCACCTAAAGTCACGCTTGTTCTCATCAATGTTAAATCCTGTGACCGATGTTTCATTAGTCTTTCTTTAAGGTGGGACGCCAAGAAACTCAAATCATAGATAAGAAGACTAATGACAGATAACAGGGTGGCACCTTGAAGTGGCCCCTGGAATTGAACCAATCATGGCCTATTGGCAAGATAGCCTGTAATCCAGCACACTGCAGGGGCATCCACCTGCATCGCCCACGGCTTATCCCCGTACATGGCAGCGGTACAGTGTTAAAGGCGCAGGGAGAAAAAGAAATGATCCTTGCAGCACTATCACAGTCATCTAAATGGGAGGAAAAACTGTGGAGCAGCTGGGTGATGGCATCGTGCAACAGGGGATAAGCTTGGAAGTCAAACTAAAGGGGTGGTCCAGGAGAAATGCACCAATGGCTTCCAGTCACTGAGTGGATATGCATACACTCAAAGAATCAATACTAACCTAATAAAACGAAAGACTGACTGCAATATTATCATTTAGATTTCTTTATCCGATTAGCTTAATTAGAGTAAGCATTCCATTAAATGTGCAACTTAATTTCTCTAAGTCATTAAATACCAAACAAGATAGGATTGCACTTTATAATTACAAACGTTTTCTTCACAAAAAATACTAAAATCATGTTTTGTAATGTTGTGCATGAAGCTGGTTTTAATGTCTAATTCAGACTTTTAGAGCCATTCCAAGAACACATTAGAGAACCAAGTCAACAGATTAGAAATAGCATCGATCACACTGATTCCTCCTAATCCAATGTTGTGCTTGCATAAAGGCACTGAAGAACTCAACAGAGCTACCTGGCACACGGAGGATGTTCGCCATCTCTTTTTACGGAGCAGTCTGGTTACAACTAAGATTATATGAATATGAGATATGACTATTTCCTCTAATGATGTGCCGTTAGCTAACGAGCCAGCTCTAAGAGACGATTCTTTCTAGCGAACGAGAAGAGCCGACTCTCAACGGGGGAGAGCTGAATCTTCAGCCGCTCGTGCTCTGCTGAGAATCCACGCAGGCAAGACTTTATTTTGATGGGCACACTATGCGGCCAATCAAATACCGTTATGTGAAAGAAGGAAGGGAACAGATGCTCATACAACAGCAAATGTACAGGTCAGGTACACAGAGTGACAGAGCTGGAATTAAATGCAAGTGAAGAAATCAGCATAAGACTTTTACCAAGTGTCATAATGTCGACTTTGGCCTTTATTTTTTGTTTGTTTGTTGTGGTTCTGTGTTCAGTTGTTCATTTAAAGGTTTGAATAAAGTGTTAAATAGTAAATGTGCATTTTTTGTAATAAAGAAATAAATGCATAAAAATAAGGCTTTTATGAAAACACTGAATAAAATTAAAACACTAAATTAAAAAAAACACAAAATTGCTTATCAACACACAAACCATTCAGAATTGCTAAATTAGGCCATAATAGAAGGCTCCGAGTTATACTAGATAAAGAGCGATTTGGGAGCTGTAAGAGCTCCCTCTTCTAAGGGAGTTGAGCCAAAAGAGCCGGACTTCCCATCACTAATTTCATTAGTTTTCCGGATATCCACTCTACTATCTTTATGCACTGGGTCCATTTTTTCTAAACTTATGTCCCTGTAGCATAAAATTTACTTGTGAGCGTATTTCGGTGCAGATACTTATTGGCAACTGGCATGACATTAATATTTAATAATGTATTTCATTTGTTACTGGCTAATCTTTATGTGCACATAGCAAAACAAGTCTTGTTTGTTTATGCTACTTCTCTTCCCAAGTCTGCAAAGAAGAGGACAATTTTCCTTTCCGATAATAAACACAGTTCAGTAAGGATACAAAGTAAAGATGTCATGCTGGTCACAGTAATTTAAACAGTGCAACCAAAACAATTCTGAACAGTATACAGGTTCTGTATGTCACTGATAACGAACAGACCTTTTGAATATGCTTTATTTCTGAAATACTGCCAATGGCAACAAAGAAAAAGCAACAAAGAAATGACATGCAACCGTGACGCAATGCAGCCACATCCAGTGGACATGACGATCATTTTGCTGTCGCAGGGTGAAATGACACACGCTGTGGAAAATAGATAATTTCAGCAGTTTATTCTGTGAATGAGTCAAAAGAAGCACGTTCTCTAACAAAAGTCTGATCAGAAGTATCCTGTGTGGTGTTGCTATTAAAGAGTGGTGAGCCTTTCCTGGTGGAATAATCTCACTGACGTTATCACACCAATGTCAGTAAATTGAATCTTCAGTTAAAAAGTTAATAGGTATCAAAACAAGACTAAAAATCCACATCCAATTTAGCAACTTTGTACTTATCCACAGCGCTAAGGCCAGAGATATACTTGCTTTTGACTATGTGTTTGCGCACGCATTGTGAGGGGGGCCTTGAGCCGCCTGTGTTGATTTGGAGCGTCAGTTATGCATGTCGTCAGGAATTGACGTGCAATTTCGCGTGTCATCAGTTGGGGCAGTAGCCTATTAAATCATCTCAGAAACAGCTTTGAATGACAGACATCAGGGGGCCACATTTTTTACCTTTCCACTTACAAGTTTTTGTTATTGAGCTAACCTACAGCTACACAAATCAACATACCTATCATTTATGTCAGTGTTGCTGTGTTCCCTGCCACGTTTTCCATATTAATCTCTTTGAGGTTGAAGTTGGTAGACACTAAAGATGATCAGGAAGCCATCTTTGTCTGTATTATATTGTGTTCAGATTTATCCAGTAGTTTTTGAATTTTTTTCACTTGGGACCAAAATGGTGGCCTAATCATAATAATTGTCATCCCTAGACAAGCATGTCTAAAAGTAATTGTATTAATTTAATAGTAATCAATTTGGATCTCCAGTGCTACAGCAGGATTTCATACTGCCTGAAATACATTCAAAATTCACTACACTGTGCTGGTGTAACAATGTATAGCAAAGATCAGCAGGAACTACAAAGTGACTTGCCAGTAAGCCACTTCAGCACACGCAGAGTGGATGAATATTTCTGCCTACGCTTTTTTCCTTTCACCCAAATTTCTTGAATCCCCCACTCAGCTCAGATAGAGTACTTTGCATAAATGTCATACCAAAAGTCAAATAAATGTATTTCATTCTGTAGCACAAGAAAATGTGCAAACAGAACACTTTTTCATGGCTGAGCTGTGGGACTGCGAGTGTAGGTTATAGGATACATTTTCACCCATTTGATTTCTCCAGAGGTCTTTTTTTTTTTGGCAGACACATCTCTCATAAAATGGAGGATCAGGACAGGGCTGATAACTAAAAGGGCATCTAAATGTTGCATGCCTTAAAGACCAGTGTGCTTTTTACACATTTCTGTCTTACATACTCCTTTCCTCTTATTACTTTGGCTAACAAAATTATTCATGATGAACAGTGAGTGAGTTCAGGTTATGTGGCTTTGACTAAGTAATATTTAAAATGTCAGAAATGTTCTGACTTTTCTTGTATTTTAAAGTTTCAAAGTGCTCATGGAAAGACTTTATCATGCTGTGCACTCTGTACTCTTAAGACATTTCCTTGACTGTTTCGTTGCTTTTTGAATTCTATTGCTCTATATCGTGCACTTGTTAAAAGTGACACGTGTAATGTTGAGAATGATGAGATGTAATGAATCATAAGAATATTCAAAGCTGGGTAAATAATAACAATAATAACAATGATGAACTCTCTAAATGCAGTAGCTCCATACGCCTGACACTCTGACTTGCTTCATGTCAAACAGAAAACCCTTAATCCATCCATTAACATCTATAAACATACATGCAGACTCATGTCAAGCCACTGCTCTCCTACCATGATAACTAATGTAAAACTCACAGACAAGCAAATAAATCATCAAAATCCTACGCATAATTATCTTGTCCAACAAATTCTGTGTGTGCTCATCACACACACCTCACGTCAGCTGCAAGGTAGCTGTAGCAGAAGCATGAAGGAACATCCAGCATGAAGCCACACTTCTCTCTGCACCAACCAGGCTTATATTTGTGACATAAAAATACTATCAACTGAAGTTCAACACGAACTGCATCATTCATTATGACTTTATTAGCAACAATGAACTCACTTGACACTAGAGCTTCCTAGGGCAAATAAAGGTCCCTCTTGACCCCCTTTTTTCCTACTTCGTACTTTCTATTTACACCTTCATGTAACCCTCCAGCACCATGCGCAGAGATGACTACAACAGCTTTATTATACTGTAATATTTCCTTCATTCCCAGAAATGAACTCAGCCACACTTTTGCTGAGATCCATATCCAATACCTTTTTAAAACTACAGATGATTTTGATTCCCTAAACAAGACACAGTGTCACGTTTATACTGTAGTAAACATGTTGGATGGCTGGATTCCCTAAAATGTATATATCCTTAAACAGCATTTAGCTTTGTGCCAATGCTAAATATTGATGCAGTTGATATGATTACCTTATCATCCAGTATCATGCAGGGATCAAGAATGTCTGTACTAGATTTTATGGCATTCCATCTAAAGGTTTTCAATATTTATATCTGTTGGTAGAACTGGAGGAAAGGTGGGAATCACCAAAATCTTTAGGATTCATCTTCTGGGAACCACGAAAGTCTGGACAATGGTTCTTACAAAATCTTATCGACTAGCTTTTGAGATAGTTCAGCAGAGTGAAATTGTTGATCACTTTGTGGCGTTAGTGGAAAGTAATTGGATAGGTAAGGGGGAAGTCAGTAGAGTTCACCTGCTGAGCAGCATTTCACAGCAGTCACCAAAGTTTGTATCTTATATGTTACACAAACTGCGTCTATGTTCAGCACATTAACTTGCTGAGTGAGCCTAAGCTGAAGACTCGGGTTTGGAATGTATTTATTTTACCTCCTGCATTCTGTCCCCCAGATAAATGTAGAGCACAGAGTGGGAGGCTGTCTTTGTTTTGATTTTGATTCGTCACTCTTTGCTGTGCCTGCAGGGGGTGCTATTTTGCATAAATCTTACATAACCTACCTTAGAGCTGAAAAAGGGAATTTCTGGGGATTTCTTCCAGCAACAAAATATCAGCATGAAGAGCAGCTGTTATCCTCTGGAGAAGATAGTTTTAATATTCAGCAGGAAATTTATTTTCTCATTTTTTGTCAGCAATCTCTGTTTGGCATACAGCACCTTTCTGGAGCTCATATATTCTGAGTAAATGTATCCCTCAGTGTACTCTAAATAAGTATGATGCTTTTAGGGTGCTTCAAAGGTTTTTGAGGGGTTGTGAAGGTTGTAACAGGAATCCTCTGAGGTTGCTCTCCTTTCGTTTGAAGAGTAGCTTGCCTTTCTGCTTACCTTTCCACTCACATAACCTTTTATTATAGCTCCGAAAGGCATCGGAAATACTTTTTAAATATATAGCCTACAGTTTATTATGCGTCTTCAGCCCTGAGCTGCCTCAGTTTCACGGTGATGCATGCTGGTGTAGGGCAGTCTCACATAAAATGTGCACCTATGCTGTGTTTTAGGCCCCCAGAGATCCTGTCCAACTAAAATATTAACCACACTGATACTGTATATATTGTGATTTTATGTTATGAATCAGCATGAAAACTTGTTAAACTGGATTCAGCACTTAAAACACTGGGTTAATGTGAGTTCGCAGCAGATTCCTGCCACACGTGCTGTATGCACGACAGCCTCATTTTATGCGTCCACTGACAACATCTCAAACCCAGCCATGCGCATCCAATACTCATGATCAATACAGTAAGTAGTCAGGAGAACCAGGGAGCATTTGACAGGTTTTGATCATGTGGTAGTATTTGTCATCAGGCCTCGTGTGTGCAGTGTGTCTATGTACCATTAACGCTTGCCTTGTGTCTAGCAGCGACAGGAATACGTGAGAGACTCTGATGGATGTAAACTCTTAAGTTATACAGTCTGTATTAATGAGAAAATGTAGAAGCAATTAATTTTTTGTCATAGATTAATCATTTAGCATCAGTTGGTTCTTAGCTCCTCTGAAATCGAAGATGAAGAGAGGCTGAACATTGATTAATGTTTCTTTCACTTGCATCAACATCTGACCTCTCTGTGTTGATGAAAGTGATTACCAGCACTTGACACTGTATGATATGTATGTTTATTATAGTGCTATAATACATTTTAATTATGGACAATGTTGCATATGAAACATAGCATTTTAAACTAGGCAGATACTGTATAGTTGTATTATTTTTGTACTAGTTTGGTGTATTAGATATTCTGTATTTTAGTCTCATGAAACTCTATGAAAAATAACCTTGCAGCAATGTAGTTCTCCTGGTAACATTGCAACTAGTAAATGGTTGCATTGTTCATTTTGGCCTTTTTATGGGAATTGTTGCCAATATGCCAATTGTTGCTAAAAGCTTTATTGTTTATTTCACACTGCACTCATGTTTAATCTTTTCTGTAAGGCTTCAATTTGACTGCTCATCAAAAAAAGTTAGCAGTGTTAGTTTGTGCAATTCTGTTTCCAAAGTAAAAACAATACATGTGAGGTCGGTACTGAGTCTTATTCTAACTATTCAGTTTAGAATTACACAGCATTACAGTCAAATGAAGTGGCTGATATTTTACAAATGCACGCATAATCTTCAAGTTTTAACATACAGTGCCAACACCAGTACCAGTACTATGGTTATGTGGTTATAGTTAAGGTTATAACACATTGGAGAGTGACAGAGAGGTCGACATGCTTCTCTGCAGCCCGTCCATGGTTTATAGTCATTCTGAATGGTCACATTCAAGGCTAGAGCTAAAAGTGGTTTGTGACAGAGAGGAAAGGTGACATGGTATCATTTACAAACAGGGCTAAGGAAACATATTTTCATGCCATCTCTCAGTGGTTTAAGTTAAAAGTGCCACTAATGGTTACATAAAAAAGTACAATGTCCTGCTCTCTCACCTATGTCATGTTTTAATACTGCTTAAAGAAAAAAAAAAAAACAGTGCTAACACAAACATGAACGAGTCACTGTGATGTAAGAATGAGATCTCTTAGCTGTATGAGTAGAGATCACTTTTGACAAAGGACTTATGTGAAATCCAATCGTGGCTCTGCTGACACTGCAACACTACATCACAAAGATTCTGATTTGCCAGAAGCCCCATTGTCCGAAAGCAATCTCGCTGATCAGCTTATGGTCAGTTGTGATGTTGTGTTTACAGGTGGGATGATTTCATGCACGAGATGGAATGTTTTGAAATATTATACTATACTATACTCATTTCTTTCTGGTGAGGACAGCTTCAGTTACTGCGGTAAGCACAGCGTTAACTGCGTTGTAAAGATTAACATCAGCTACTTAAGAATCAACAGCAGAGAAGAAATTAATCAAATGTGGGGATTTTAAGATTTAAAGCGCATGTGCATTACAGGGTTATATTTATTCACAATCATAAAACAGACAAATGACATTCAGTCAGCCCCACGTGTCATCTGCCTGATTCGATCACTGTGAGTATATTCATTGTCACAGTTATTATAGCATACTGTATGATAAAACAGTTACTCACTCTCACGTCATGGCAAAATGGGAAAACATCTTTCACATGGGGGAGGTGAGAATATCGACGCTGCATGTTCAGGCAGAGCTGGACTGATGATTTTCACTCTAGTGAATAAGTGCAAAATATTATGTCTCCACAGTCTTTTGATGCACTCAGGAGGAAATGGGGACAATAAATTAAGTTAATTCAAATCTGTAGACAGCAACGTGAAATCATCAAGGGTGGATCCAGGCGATCACTACCCTCTGGAGATAAGGGAAAACTCAATAACGGTGGCATTATCCTTTAAGCTGATTATTAGCCTCTATGTGATGGCTTGACCTAATCCGACAAAGATTGCGGGTGTTTACTTGGATGACGAGAAACTTATTGGTGTGATTCACATCTTTATTGATCCAACAGTAAATAAACTTTTTTTTTTCTTTTCTAAGGATTTAGGTCATTTGATTAACCGAAGGTGAGGATATGTCTGTTTCATTTCTTTCACTCCGTGTTCTCTTCTGCAGCTCGGCTTTGATAAGCAACATCTGTGACACGAGCTTCACAGACAAATTTAGCTGTTTGATCAACGAAAATGAAAACTTCACAGTTTGAAAGCCACACAGGCACTAGTTTGTGCTTCCATTTGTAAGAAATGAGATGGAGTCTCTCACGCTGTGAAGCTCAGTGGGTGAGTCCAACACAACAGTGAATCAAAGGTGTAGAAACAACACCTGCTGCAAATTCACTCCCTCGCTGCATGAAAACTGGACTTTCAAATCTATTGTCCACTTTTTGCTGGTATAACATCTACATTACAGTACATTAATATGGGAATTCTAAAGAGTACAGATTCCACAGTAGGACTGAAGTTAAAATAATTAAAGTAGGCTACTTAAATTAACCTTTTTTATTATTATTATTCATCTCAGGAAAAAAGGATATATATAAAATCATGCCTCAGTCTAATTAAATTTATGGGTTATGTTCAAGGTCAGAATGAATACATTTAAGTCAGATGTTAACAATGGCCAGATAATAAACATTATACATCCACAGCCTTGTGTTGCAATTCTAAACACAACCACACCCTCCTTACCCAACTTGTATTCCTTGTATTCCCATTTCTCTCACAGTGAAGTCTTCTGGACATTCATAGCGGCTCCCTGGCCCCTCAAATATCCTAAAATATGTCTGAAATGTTGCGTGGTGGCGTTGTGAGGCCATCCCTGTTTCGAAAGCCCCAAACCCCCAAAAAACAAAAGACAAAATCAGGGTATGACCTGTACTGTGGCTCCAAAATCGAGGTCCGAAGTTAACTGTTGATTTGGAGAATCATGAAATCACCATGAAAGAAAAACATATAAATAAAACCAAAAACGTCTAATCTAATATAAATCTTAAATTATGGTCTTAATTGCATACTCTCAAAGTCTGACACTACATAGAAATCTGCAATATCTTTATGTAAATGTGGAAATAATCAGACTTGTTCGAGGATTTGGAGATTAGAATTGGAGACACTGGAAGTAATGACACATAAAATGTAGTAATGAAGAAGAAACATGTTGCACTATTTATAGTTCGGCAACCAAACATGGATGAATTTGATCTACTCATCAGAGACCTGCTCAGTAAATCAGCTTACAACTGTTGAGGATGACATATGGCTGTACTTGAAGTTTCCTTTCTAACAATATAAAATGTATATACGAACAACTATATAGCAAACTATATACTGTATATATAAATATATGAATACTGGTGGGGGTCAGAAAAGAGAAGGCCTTTGAAGAGAGGTAAAAAAAAAATCCAGCCTCAATCTATTCCTGCACCCCAGTACGCCTAGTGCCATAAGTATATACAT
>JAUBNQ010000003.1:19256048-19268197 GCA_032353495.1 Ctenopoma kingsleyae | reverse complement strand
ATATATATATAACATACATATAGGAGATTTATTTTTCTATTGGCATTCCCTGATATCTCATAATACACCAACATTATAGGACATAATTTACTGGCTGTAACATGAAGAATTAGCAGTGGTCCTAAATCCTAATTAAAACTATGTTCACATTTAAAATATTCTGTTTTTCTAAGGCTTTGACTGATTGAAGATAGGAATTAGAATATTTCTAAATCCATTAACACAGCCTGAAACGCAATAAAAACTGTAATCACAGAGTGGTGGTAATATAGCAGCAGGATCGCGCCAAGATCTGGAGGTTCCCCTGAGATGAATGACTGTGCAGAAAGAAGCTCATCAGGGAAGCGAAGGGGGCAGCAGTAATATCAAGAACTGCAGTACGTATTGTGTGCTGGAGCCTTCCCGCTTCATGGAGAGAAGAGCTCATTTGCAGGATTTCTGGGCTGTGTGGTCAGGTGGCCAGACGGATACCACTTTCCCCACTAAAAATAACATGCAGTTCGTCTTAATTATGCAGGAAGATGCACTCAGTGTGTCAGATGTGGAAAAGTGTCTTAGGGTCAAATGAAGCTTTAACTTTTTTGGTTTTAATTGTTGTTGTATTTTACTTGAACAGAAGGACAGGAGCAAATGTTAAGAGATAAAGCTAGTATTTTTCTAAAGGTGTCTTCACACATTCAACACAGGTGCAGTTTTAATGCAAAATTATTCTAGTGTTAAATTATTAAATTTCAAAGATGTCAAGGAATTTTTGGATTGCTTACAGTATATATATGAAACAAGATTGCATAATGACAAGAATTGGATAAAAAGATGCAGATTCATGTTGAAGTTGTCCTTGGACATAATCTAGTATTGCTCACATTTAGTGTGACATTACATCAGCTATATTTATTTAAATATTGTATAGTTGGCTACTAAGGTATTAATAACTGCTGCTAAATCACAAATATGATATTAGATGGATGACAGATAACACTGTAGGTTGCAGAATTTATTAATATAGCAGAAATCTTTTGATCGAATCGGGCAAGTGTTTGGAATAAATATGGGTGTTTACAGCAGTATAGTTGAATTATTGTTGCAGGGAGATGAGGTGATTGTTACTACTCTTTATGTTGGTACGGCAAATATGAAGCCACAGCTAGCAGCTGGGTAGGGCAGCTTTGCATAAAGATTGGAAACAGGTGGAAAAAGCTAGCCTGGCTCTGTCCAAACGTACTAAAATCCACCAACCAGCATTTCTAGAGCTCAACAAATTGTGTCGTTTGTTTAATTTATTCATAAACAGACAAAAAAGTGTGAAATCAACATGATATGTGCTTATTTACTATTTCCCTTAGCCTAAATACACCTGAGTAAATATACAGATGTCAGTTTAACTGGCGGAGCTTGTCAATTATAAAAAATCCTTCTTAAAATTGTGACATTTGCAATTTGAACATGACACTCTTTTGAATAAAGATTTGAGTGTAGATACAGTTCATTGTATTTTTCCATTAAACTACTGTAAGTTTGAGGATACATAATGCCGCATGCACAGCAATGTTGTAAAGAGAAGCTGACCGAGTGTCCTTGATTCATTGTGTCGTCTCTAGACATTTGAATGCCTTCTAAAATAAGTGATGAAATGGGCGAGGTAACAAATGAATGGTTACATGAAATGACTGGAGATAATAAACTCCAGTCAACAGTAATCAAAAAATACTGGCATTGTTCAGGCATGCTGCTGCTGCTGCTGCTGCTGCATCATGTTACAGTACAAGGCTGTGGTCAGAGAAAAGAGGAAGATAAATTGCTCCAAATACAAAGATATTTTGTAGGGGGGAAAATCAGCTGCCCTCTGGAACAAAAACACAATGCTCAAGTCAAAGAAGAATTCCATTTTTCAACTTGACAGCACACGAAAGCGCACACCACAAATGAACCACTGACCACCAGCCTTGAGCCTGGACTCTTATACTTTTGTATAAACTTGAATCAATCCACTGAGGAGTGTGCATAGAGAAATCTCTTTCAGTCTGGAGAGAGGAATGAGGGACAATTCAGATGGCAAACACTCTAAGGTCAAGGGTGCAGTGACACCATTACACAACCAAAGAGTTTTCGTTTTTCCATTTTTAGTACACTGTCAGAATGAGTAGCTTCTATTTTTTTCCACCTTTTTCCTTGTTACTTCAGCATGTCCAAATGAAAATGGAAACATCAACTTTGATTTAATAGCTTTTCATTTCAGCCTTCAAGGCAATAAAAACTAGCAAATTAGACAGAGCCTGTAGACTTCTGATATTCGTGGTATATCCACTCAGAGGCCAGCCACATGCAGTGCTGATTAAAGAATTACAGACAGCAATTATTCATAACCATTACAGAAGCCGACTAGCATGTGTGTGGTGCGCTGATGAAGACCTAACCCCATTTTGATGGGTTTCAAGGACTGTCTTTGGAAGTTTTAGCAGAATACACAGCTAGACTTATTCATTTAATGAAAAATCATTCACTTATAATATATTTCTGGGTAGTCTGTGATAATACTTTTTTAGCAAAGATCTGAAAAGAACTACCGCATAGCAAATATGTATATATGATGTAGAGATTTTTGGAACAGTCAGTATCAACCATCGGCGCACTAATCAATATTCTTGCATAGGCAAGAGGTAAAAAGATAAAAGGTTAAAAAGGTTCAGTGGTACTGATGATGAACAGAGAAATATCACATGACTGTTCCCTTAGATCTACAGGACATTTTTGTATCTTTCAGCTCTTTTTTTTTTTTTCGGTACTGTCTTGGTTGACGCTTGTTATTTGTTAGTGCAATTTTAGCAGCAGCAGTTAAAGACGTTACCAGTGACCCAGTGGCCTAATGGATAAGGCATCAGCCTCTGGAGCTGGGTATTGTGGGTTCAAGTCCCATTGACTTCACCAATGACTGTGGTGCAGTTGGTAGGGCAGTCTATGAACCCCGGTCATGGTGGTTCACTTCCTGGCTCCCCCCAATCGTTCCTGGATAAGACACTAAACCCTTAAGCTTCTGCACTGTGAAACATGTCTCCAAATTCTCTCCTTTCTATTTTAAAGCCTGGCTTGAAAGACTTCATCAGAGTGAAGAATTTTTACATTTTTACAATAATGATATATTTTACTGATCCCAGACACTGTTGTTGGACTGATGCACATACATGATCTCACTACTACAGGTTTTGGTGTCTTGTCCAAGGACACCTTTACATGTGGCTGTAACTGGGAGACAAGTTGATATTTACTTCCAATTATAAATACTGTATACTTACAGTATTTATAATTGGAAGTATGTATTATTTACAACAATCAAACTATAAGTCATCATACACAATCCAGAATGTTGGATATTTAAAAAAAAAGTTGAGAGAATTAGTTCTTCATCCATGGCATTTGGGAAGAAACTGTTAATCAATTAAAGTATGTTACATCATGTTTTGTATATAAAATCTGTGCTCAGCCATGTAAACTTTTAAAATAAAAAAAGAGAAAATAGAGGCATCTTTCAGTGTGTGGATGCTGTTTTCAGTGGAAAAAGTTTAAAAGCCCGTATGTTAGATGCCCAGTATCAAAGTATAGAAAACAAAACCAAAACTAGTGACAATCATTGACAAATATTTATCAGAGGTCTTGGTAGAGACAGACAGAACTAAAGGAGAGCTCAAATTCAAAGTCCTTTCATACTACCAAAGTCACTGTTTATAAGAGCCCCCACATTTAGAGGCAAGCGTTTGTTGAAATTGCCCCCCTTTTGATGATCAGGTAATGTGTCTGGTGATCAAACAAATAGATTTTGCTGGGATTAGACACAGAAACATCTCGGTTAGGTTTAGGCACTAAATAAACATAGTTAGACTTTGCTGACTTTGTTTAAAATTTGTTTGCCTAAAAGTTACTGCACATGACTGGATTACGATCATGCAAACAACGCAATTTGTTTGGGATTAGACATTAAAACATCCCGGTTAGGTTTAGGCACTAAATAGACATAGTAAGGTTCTTTCTTTTTAGCCGCTTCTTAGCATGACACAATGTTAGTCATAGACTGGTCATGCACATAGTTTTACTGGTAACAATAACATCAGCAGGAAGTTGTCATATGCTGGACTTGAACTCCAGTCTCCAGTTTGAAAGTGCTGTGCTTTGTTCTACCACCCATCCACCACAACATCTGCCTGCCAAACTTTTTAATAGTTGCTAGACGTCATCAAATGGTAGGAAATATGTGATTATATTTTACTGCTGCTACAAATGACCTACAGTGTCATATTTCACAGTAGGACAGCCTCTATATTTAGACTTACACCACTGACAACTTGTTTCTGCTGGCTCCAAGTTGTTAAAAAAAATCTATAAATTCTGTTTTAAATGCATTATTTAGGATGTGATTAGTTCTGCATTGCATCTTACTGAATGAACGAATTTATCTGTACTTTGCACTTGCACTACTATGCAGCATCTCCAGCTGTACCATGTGTGGCTAGATGCAGTTATTAAGCATTGTTTTTGAGGTTAATGGTATTGAACTTGGCACTCTAGCTGTGACAGCAAGACTTCAGGAAGCTGTGCAGAGAAACTGCTGCCTGCTATTTATATTAAGATAGTGTTAAGATAGTGTGTATCTCTCTCTAAAACCACAAAAAGTTGTCTTTACATTTTAATGCAACAAACAAGACAACATATGAATGCAGTAGGCTGATACTGAATTTCTCCAGAGACTACAGAAAACGTGCAGCTTAAAACTAGTCGTTGAAACATGACTCAAAAAAAAAATTGGCATGAAAAGTCCAATTTTGACTGCACTAGTCCCACTTATATTAAAATAAGCTGCTCATTATGAGGCTAAATCGCAAATCTGGCTCGTCTCAGGTAGTCTAAGTGCTCCAGCAGTTAAGAAGCGAGGAGTATTTACATTTCTCCGGCTCATTATTCCTAGAATGACCTCTAGAGTTATACGCTGTAACTGTGTGGGTCCAGTCAAGGAGAAGTCCCTTTCACAGAACAGAGCTACTGTTTTCCATAGTATGTTTAATTAATGAACTCTTATTAACGATGGTAGCAGTGAAGCATTAGGGGAAGTAATGATAATACAGTCAGTAATTACCGCAGTGATAGGCCTGTTTATTATGATTAGTCTGTATAAACCACTGATCTGCTATATTTTTTTTATATTCTTCAAGGTCTGTCTATTATTCGCTCTGTAACACTCTGTCTTTTGCAACTCAGTTATTACTTATTGTTGCTGCTGAAGTGCTGATTAAACACAAGCTGTAGCAGAAACAAATGACTCATTTTCTCTTGGGTAATATATACTGTACTGTCTATACTGTATTTGTAGGTTGGAGTCAGAAAACACATGCTGCTGAGGCTCTGGGCCAAAACACAAATGGCAGCAGCAACAACAGCAACAACAACAACAAATCACACAGATCCAGATCATCCTCTGCTCTGCTCTACAATGTCAACACATTCTGCCCAAGGTTGCCAATACAACACAGGCACAAAGCTTTTCAAACCACTACTGTCTGCCCTGCCCATCACGATACAGTACACTGTCTAAATCCGCTTTACGTTTGAAATTCCCATTGTGATCAGAAAACAAAAAGGACGACACATTTGGGAATTAGTGCGAACTTTGGATGCTTGAGCGGCGAGACAAAACAAGCCCATTGACTATGTGGTGCGAAAAGACA
The DNA here is from genome assembly GCA_032353495.1 of Ctenopoma kingsleyae. Taxonomy (NCBI): domain Eukaryota; kingdom Metazoa; phylum Chordata; class Actinopteri; order Anabantiformes; family Anabantidae; genus Ctenopoma; species Ctenopoma kingsleyae. Next base: position 19,262,486 of record JAUBNQ010000003.1, on the reverse strand, counting down.
AAGGTCCTTTGTGCTCCTGCGCACAGCGATGCAAGGCACATTTTATCTGAGGTTCATTTGTGCTGCACACAAGACACACCTGTCTGGCCCTTTGAAAGAACAAAGCATTATGATTTCCACTGGACGATTTCATCAAGATCCGTGCCGGATCACTGGTGAATATTCTCGCAGCACGTGGGAGAATCTCCCATTATTCAAGTTATTCTGTGAGTTCCTGGTGTTAGTTTCCAAGTCACTGTGAAAGGCAGCAGCGCTATCTCTTGATTAAATCACTGCCTTTTCTCCACATTTCCCAGCTCAGTGCTATAACGGCACTGAATGAAAGACTTAATGTGGAATCAGTTTTAGGGGTGAAAATCTTTAGCCGGAGTCTATTTGAGCCTTTAAATCTTGTCTTGAAAGGCAAAAGAGGACTTAATCAGATGATTGTCTCATCAACATTCATTTAGCCTGTACAAGCAGGCGCTGAGACAAATACACCAGCCACTGTTCATATTCAGCGCTAAACTTATTTTTCCCACAAAGTGCAGGTAAACAAACCTGCACAGGGGTGTGAGTGTTGATGTGTCGCCACTTTACATCCCCTACGGTATTAGAAATGTGAAACAAAGAGGTGTGATGCATGACTATGTGTGTGTATCAAAGGATTACACTAATTTCTCAGAACCTTTTTCTTCATGCCGGCTTCAAAAGCCTTGTTTAACTACCTAGTATGAAATAACCTTTTATTGCTGTTTTGTGGCATCACCATTTTGGCAAAGTTGGCTGCAGTGTCACACACACACACACACATACACACATACACACACTCTTTCTCTCTCTCGCTTGCTGTCTGTCTTATTTTAACAGGCCACATAATGCCAAGGCCGACGGTTTTGCTGGGAGCACCTGGTGAGTTAGAGGCTAGGCCAGGTGGTACACAGCTTTGACTGCCAATTAGAGCGGTGACCATGTGAGAGCTGCCCAAGATAACTTCTAATTAACAATGGACCTCTGAGGCATAACAATTAGCCTTCCCTTCAAAGAAACCCACAGAATGGATGCATGTCAAGCCCAGTGACGAAATCATTTTTTCCTTTTCTGCTGCCAAATAACACCCTGCTGCAGACAAACAAAGCGGCTAAAAAAAAAACTGTGACACGTAATTCTAAGCTCAGCAGAGTTAGAGCATGTGAAGAAATGTGAAGTAAAGAATGAATGCATTTCTCCTGACAAGGTCGTAGACACTGGAGGCTTGTCAATGTGAGTATAAGGAGAATAAAAGCTAAAAAACATGCATTACATTGATGATGGCGCTAAAGGAGTGACGCACGTGTTCAATTAACTTATTGCACAACAAAAACATTATGCATGTGATCCTCAAAATGGGGGTGGGGGGGGGGGGGGTCTAGAGAAAATCACCACAGAAAGTTGTGATATGGAGATGTATGGTCTTATTGAACCTAGGAGGAAACATCTGCTGCACACTACAGTATGGTTTTACATAATGCATCCATCCTGCTTGAAATGCAGCAGCTGTGGATTCCCCTTCCCCTGCTCCTCTCCAGGCACCTGCCAATAAGCATTATCAAACAAGCAGATAAAAGCCACGCAGTAATTTGACAAGGCTAATTGCAGGAGTGATGTGTAGTCTCGATGTCGTTGATTGCGCTGGGGAGCGATTGCGATGGCAATCACAAGACGCCTTTCCCTGTTGTGGAGGCAGTCGAATTTCTTTTTGCATTAGTGCGTGCTAAACTTAAAGTGAAGAAAAATATGTAAGATGTAAGGCGTTGTTTGGTAAATGTACACACGCAGCAAATACCAAGTGTTCTTCCCGTGTGCCCAGATTATAAGACGTCTGCTCATGCTTAAAAAAAGAAAGAAAGAATGGTGCTGAGGTGTTTCTTGGAAAATAGCCAAGACTGTTAAGTGGAAACAGAGGGCAAATCAAAAAGGCAGAGAGAAGTCCAAGGGGAATACTATAAAGGAAAAAGACAGCGTGCGACCGAGCCGAGAGGCCTGAACAAAAGACGCTAACTATTAGTGAAATATACTTGTACATGCTGCAGACATATGCAGAACACCGCCCGAGGGACTGGAAACATTTCTGCTACGACTGCTTGCAGCCTGGGTCTCAGACCTTGCGGTAAAACTGTACTTAAAGGGTCTGATTGGGTCTGTAGTGAGCCACGGGGATTCCTCTGTCTGGAGTCTGAATGCCAGAACTGAATAACTGATTACAGTAAAGCCTGCGCTGACTTAACTCAGCCTTTGCACCACAGCAGCTGAAGTGTAGAGAAGAAAAAACAAAAACTAACAGAGATCTTAAAACTGGAAGTCGGATTGTTAGAGAAAGTCACATAAACTTTGAATGAGACGTTAGGCGCCCTTGTGGAACGCCATACATTTCTGTTCGGCGTGGCACACTTTGAAGTGGCAACAGCAGCACAAGTGCGACTGCGGTTTCATCACACTTTTCCTTGCAGCATGTCTGCATGTGGCTGGTAGCTGGTGAGAGTTACCATGATTCACAGTGACTCATTGCTTCTTCCATACTCCATTGGTAATAGGAGGCCACAAAGGACTTCCGCTCAGAGGAATCTCACCAATCTTTTAAATTACAATGTACATTGAAGTCTGACTGAAGTGCATATTATCAGGGTGATATACATTTCTCTCAAAATAGCTCCTCCAGCTCTATAGTGCAACAACTGGCAATTGTGTATGACAGCTACAGTTTCCAGATGTAATTGGGTTCCTTGATAATAGATGTCACCAAAGCAGCCCATCTCCATCTCTGCCACCCTCCCCTCTAAATACTGCAGCGCGGTCCCCCAAGGTCACGCCATCCAATCTGATTGGAGATGTGATGAGGAACCCGGCCGAGCTAATGTATTCTACTTGCTTATTATTTATAATGGCGAGGAGAGGTTTCAGTGGAAAATTAACCAGCGCACAGAAGCAGACACCTTCAGTAGTAAATGAGGTGACATCTCATACAAAAATCCACATCAGAGGGGATCATTACAAAACTCATAACCCATAAACCTGGAGCTGACTCACACTGGGGTGTGACGCACAACGTGATTAATGTTTACAACTGGTTTAAATGATTTCTGTCAAAGCAAATTGTTGTTTTACCTAATGGGGTGACTTCCAGGACACCAGGCACAAAACACACAAAGCTCTCTCCCTTCTGCACGTCTCCTGCGTGTTCAACAGTTGCTCTGTCCACAGATGAACATGTTGTAGTGGACGGTACATTTATGTGCTGTGGCCTTTTTGATGCCAGAACACTGAGCAGTGCATGCGTTAGCCAGCAGCTCTGTACCACAGAAACCAAATAAAAAGAAATCAAACCCACTCCACCAAAAGGGGAAGTTGCTTTTGTGAACGTGAAGCTACAGTATTGGCTGGAGACTGACAGGAAACATGAAGAAAAAGACAATAGTGCAGAAACATGCTCACATGGCACCCGGAAAAGCTGGATATCAATTGTGAAATTAATCTGGAGCACTCCTAATTCTGCAGGTGTGATTTAAACATTCCAAAACTATTTCTGAGACATTAAAAGCATGCCGCTCATGTCTGTGAAACATCCAAGTGTAAGTCACAGTGTGGATTTGTGCTGCAGAAAGTTACAGAGCAACACCTGGTCAGCAGCACTTTAAGACTTTAAGCCTGGATGTGCGCTGCTCTCCTTAAATTACTCAGATTAGAAGCTATAATTAGAATATAAGGTGATACTGAGATGTGTGCGGTTAAAAGCGTCCTTTGGGTGTCGATACTCACCCAAAGTGAAGCTCGGGATGTGCGAGTGAAGTCCCGTTATCTCCCGCGCCGGTGTGGCAGGAGCCAGCAGCAGCTCCGCGGAGGAAGAACATGCGAGCGAAGCGGACCAGTCACAGCTTGAAGGGTCCAATTTAAAGGGGAAAACAAGCTCCAAACTGGCAACCTCACACCGCTGCCTCTTTGAATATGAAGGAGGTTTTACTCTGTCTCTCTCTCTCTCTCTCCCCTCAAGGAGCGAGAACATCCATGCGTATAAGATGTGTGAGTGAGTGAGTGAGTGAGTGAGGAGGAGGAGGAGCAGGGGGAAGAACAGTTTCCTCGCGTACGCGTACACCCTTACCCGCTTCCAGGCACTGAGAGCCATACATTTGAAATCCTGAGCGCTGACCATGAGGAGCACAACACTGCTACGCCCCTCAGCATCCTCACACACACACACACATTCACATCAGGATTTTTTGCCATGTGTGACCAGGTCCTGCTGTTTGCCCCCAGCTTATTGCTGCAGGAATGAACAATAAGATCAACGTTTATGACCCACCTTAATCATCTCACATCGGTTTTATTATACTCTGTTTCGCAGCAGTCTTATATTAAACTTAAATTGGGAGTAATTATATTTTTATTACAAACATTTAATGATCAAATCCAATTTTCTACATACCCCCTAACCCTCAAACTTTATAATAAATGACGCAATATTAAATCCGTAAAATGTCTGTGTTTGTACAGTTTCCTTTTAGATTTGCGCACCGGCTCAGTAAAGTTCTTTTGAGTACGTGCCACAGACTAATAGGATGATAGAGGTGGTAGCTGAACTGCAGTGAGTCTAAGCAGGGTGAACTCATCCCAAGCCAAAGTTCACTAAGCCGTAAGAGCCACAGGCCTGCAGAGACCTGTTGGTCAGATTTAGGCCCTTGGCTAGTTGACTGCTCACCCTTATCCCCTGAGATGAGGCATTTAGTGCCTTTATATATAATGTGGTCGCTTTATGAAAACTGGCAACATTTAGAAGGAATGCCTGCCAGCACCCGAAATAGTTGGACACTGTTTTGTTACCTATTGCATTTTGAATGTAAAGAAATACATGGTAACCCAGTAAATTAAAACCTGCTCATTGCATAGTAAAGTAATTACTCAGTAATTGTTCCACAAACCAAATAGTGTGAAACAAGTTTGAAATTTCAATATAATTACTTGATATGTTATGCACTATTAATACAATATCCCACCTAGTTCATCTGATATTATTAATTATTTAAGGTAAATTAACCTTCTATTCATTTCATAAAATCATATTTTCAATACTGAATGAACATTGTGGTTAAATATCAGTAACTTTCCTTGTTTCCCCAGGATAGTGTCCTGGGAAAACAGAGATACGGAGATAGAGTTCCTCGAAAAACAAACAAGCCTGCAGCTAAAGATATTTTCTGAATGGACAACCATTTTTTGGTGATTTAAATTACTATAAAAGAATACTCAACTTAGAAGAAGAAAAAAGAAAACAGAATAAATTAGAAGAAATTAATTAGAAGAAAATAGCAGTACATTAAGTTGAATGGAAGTGCATGGTTTGCTTAACATAGGGCGAAGCTGGATTTTACCAGTGTAACGTTGCTCTGCCATGACATGACTGTGTCTACATTTCTGTCCCCTGGACCCCAGAGGCACCAGGAAGCCACTGTTTGCATGCAGATAAGTTCATAATTTGATAGAACATTTTCATCTTTGGTTCAGATTTGCATGCTGTCTTAGGTTCAACAGATGGGTGGGCACTTGGCTGGATGGGGACTTGACAGACCAGCTGAACATACAGTACAGACAGGAGTGATCACTGCTGGCAGCGTGTGTTTGTGTGTGTGTGTGTGTGTGTGTTTGTGTGTGTGTGTGTGTCTGTGTCTGTGTGTGTGTGTAGGGGGCTGGTGGGAATGGGCCGTGTGGGAGTGTATGAGGAGGTGCAGACAATATGGTTAAACAGGGAGCAGGATAATGGAACAGAGCTCGATTTAGAGTGATGCACGGTAAAATCTTGTTTTTTCCCTGCTTTTGGCAACATCTGTGCTGGTTATGGTGGTGGATTGGATGCCATTTGTTGCCATAGTGTTTTGGACCAGATGCAGCAGCCACTGGCTCATAGGCTAAAAATATAATTAAAAATTTAAAGGCTCTAATGGCTTCTTGCATTTCTCTTGCATTTTCCCATATTTATGACAAACGTACAACACAAAGAGAAAATAAGAACCCATGGTATCTGCAGTTGTTATTAATAATAATAATATTTACCATTGATAATGGTAACAGCAGTAAAGAAAAAACCTGCTCCTGTATTCATGGCAAATGTTGCTGTTTGAAACTGAAAGCTGTCACCAGCATATTTTGTACTAATTGTACTAGCTAGTACTGAAGCTAATGTTAGCCTAATAACCATGTTTCCAGAGTGTTAAGAATGTAACTACAGTACTATGAATTCTGGATGACCACCAGAGATGGTATCTTATACCTGATGTCACCCAGAAGAACCCCTCTCAGAGCAGTCGAAAACATGGAGACCAGTGGTGGGACATCAATAGAGGGCGCTTGGGCGCCGCCCCACCTGTCTCACATGAAGAAGAAGAAGAAGAAGATAGGAATCACATAAAATAATTTTAGAAAAACATTAAA
>JAUBNQ010000003.1:19237153-19247430 GCA_032353495.1 Ctenopoma kingsleyae | reverse complement strand
CTTGCACTACATAAAATTTGTAGTTCACAATGCGAATGTGATAAAGGTTTGTAGCCTCCTGCGCTTTTTTATTACTTACTAACCAAGTAGAAATTCTTGCTATTCTGTGGTTCCTTGGAAGGGGGGCGTTTCGCTCAGATACGTTTAGAAATGAATTCCACACCGCTGCCTGTGATCGTGGGTCACAGGTTATTAGTTATGTAACAGGTCTGTTGACAGGTTTATTAAAAAAGTTGCATCTTGTTTGATCGATTCTCTTTAAATATTCTTAGGACATTCGTCACACTGTTATTAGACAGTTAAAGACAAATACTGCTGAAGATAAATACTGTAAATACTTCACTGTGTTTAGTAGCTAGTCACCAAATTTCCTTTTTTTAGTGTCTATGTAACATGTAACTATGAAACATCAGATGTTGTGAGTCATGCAATGCAACAACGTTTTGGATGTGACTGGAAAGGGTTACAGCGTAATCTCAAAGTTTGAAAAGAGTTAGAAAATTTGTCTATACATTGAGACAGTTTGGTACTGTGGCAACTCTCTGTGGAAGTAGGCATTCAGTGTCTTCTGAAGCCAAATGCAGAACACACAATGGTCAGTGAGTTAAAAAAGTACCACAGAGTAACGGCTAAATGCTTGAGGGAATCATTGGAACCAGTTAACATCTCTGTTCATGGGTCAACTATACGCAAAACATTGAACAGGGATGATGTCCACCACAGGACACTACAGTATGTGAGTAATGCATCAAGACAATGGCTTCAAAAAATAAAAATTGCCTTTTGGAATGGCCCTGACCTCCTAATGGAGCTGCTGTGGAACGGCGAACAAACATCCCAAAATTGTGTCTGGGCTGAAGCATTTCTGAAAGGATGAATAGTCCAAAGGATTGATTTACTTTTTCTACTAGCACTGTGAATGCTTAATGGGTGTGTTCAATAAAAACAAAAGATAACTGTCTTATACACTGACAGTAAGATTAAGTTCTTTCGGCTGTTCCCTGTTAGGGATCACCACCGCGGATCACTTCGCATGTTGATTAGGCAAGAATTTTTATGCCAGATGCCTTTCCTGACGCCATCTTCCCCACTGGGCTTTGAACCAGCACACAACAGTTGACAACTGCCAACTGCTCTAAGCACTGCACCACTGTCCCAGCCGCTGTTGTACACACTGATCAGCAGCAATATTAAAACCAGTATAGGCGGTACAGTTGGTCTGCAGCTATATGCAGGCTAGTACAAGGCAAATCTGCTATGCACTGCTGCTATTTGTGCTACAGCATGTGCATCACTCTGCCAGTCCCAACTGGACTAACCTGTTTGGGGCTGGACCAGATGGGTTATATCTTTGTTCCCCATGTGTAACAGAGAGCCTCAGGTACCCTAATGCCAGTTTAGAGATTGCCCTTCCTTGGACCACTTTATATCAGTACTGACCACGGCATACCGTGAACACACCTCAAGTCCTGCTCTGACCCACATTTTCTAGGCACCACAATTTCACCCTTGTTAAAATCCCACAGGTCCTTACACTTTACCATGAGCTTTCCCTATACACGTGACTAACATGAATGTCAGATCACATTTTATGAACAATTAAAAGGAAACCAGGTCTTCTTCTCATGCATGTATACTACACCATCTAACTTAAGTCTTTGCTAAAGTCACACTGTAATTATGACCAGTAACGTGTGCCTAATTATAGCTTGTTACAGGTTGTAACAACCTGCTGACAAGCAACATATATGGACGGTCTTCACTAAGTGTGCGGCATGTCACGGCATTGTGTCAGCTTTCTGCCTGACTATTTATTTTATATTATTCAGATGGTTTTAAAATTCGTTATGACCTTTACATTAACTCCTGAACTGCCACAGAGCAGATATTAGTATATAGTATTTTTCATAAAAGAAAATATATAAGTGAAGAGAAACACCGTCTTTCAGCACGTAATCAAACATGAGGCCTCTATGAATGTGAGCATGTCCCTGGCAGCAGAAAGCGTTTGTCTGAGCTTTTTTCTAGTCATTATTTATCGTGCTGAACACCTTACTGTGGAGGACAAACACTGGAGGAAAAATGGTCAACAGACTATTTCGCTTGATCCTCTTTTCATCCCCCTAAACGCAAACACGACAAGAAAAAGGCTTTGAAAAGGGCTTTTAACAATGGGATTACCACAAGTTATAACAGACAATGGACATCATTTTGTTTGGCAATGAAGCAATGTCAAACATTATTCTATTGTTGCAGGATTAAAACATCAAACATGTCAAACGTGTGTTTTGGTGTGCATAGTCTTTCATTCATAAATACACATTCTTGTTGAAACTTGTCGAAGTGTTCAAAATATTCCGTTTGAGATCTACAGGACTGTATGATTACCGACTGAAATTGATATGGGGAACCAATCAGAGTGAGACATCCTTGCGAAGACATGTTTTCAAATATGAGCCAGTCGCAGCGGTCAGTCAGCAGAGAGCGCCTGGGCTCTGCTCACCATCCCGCTGGATGAGATTTGCACAGAAACTAATGATGTGTGCATCACCCTGTGTGTCTCGTGCTGTGGTAATAGCATTGCAGAGGGGATTGGACTAACCTGACGGCTGCTGGTCTTAATGTTTTTCTTTTTTATTTGGACCAGTGTGTCAATGTGATTGCCTCCCACCTAACAAGATGTGAAAAACCAGCAGGAGGAGATGCTCAGTATGTGGGAAGATCACTCGGAAATATTCTCCAATTAGAGATGCATTTTCATTAGAGAGTGTGGGTTTTAGTAACATCATTTAAAAGACAAGGCTGGAGATATTCTAATTTTTGTTCTTGTCAGCAAATCCTATTAGAAAAACTCAATGTATTTATCCTACTGCCCACAAGTGTTGTCTGTATATTTAAATATAACCCATTCCTCTGTGCTGTAGAGCTGCACTGTTGTCCAGTCACTATTAAAAATACATTAGTGAGCCTCGATGGGCACTCGATGACATTGTTCTTCACCCCTGTGACCCTGGATGCTGTAGACTAGTTTGTTTTGAGTCGCTGAATGCTCCCTGTTGCACTAAATGAGTCTTCATCCACAACTGAAAATAGTCCCTTTGAGCAATATTTGTTGTTGTTGTTGTTGTTGTGTGTTGTTTCATCATTGTTAATTGTTTGCTAATTGTTTCTGTTACTAATTGTTTATTATTCTATTCTACCTTTTTTATTTCTTTATGTCCCAGTGCTCTTCTTGCCCCTCAGAGCCAAATAAAGTTCTTTTAATTGAATGGAATTGATATTTATACCAGTTACTGATGTTTGCGTTGCATCTTTTAAAACAATGAAAGTGCACAGTCCTTTAAAAAAAAAAAAAACAATCCCCAAAAACCAAAAGAACTATATATATATGTATATATATATATATATATTTTGAACCAGTTTTTAAAGATTTTCATCTTCAGCAGGAACCAGCCTCGGGGTGAGTGCCCCAGACAGGGTGGGGAATTTGTAAAATATTGAGAGACGGACTAACTCATTTTTTCTTTTGGTTTATTTATGACACTCCACGACACTAAGATAAACAATGAATAGTGAAAGTCTTCTTTTAGAATGTAGATTTTTGCTCTATTAAAATATATGAATCATCTTTACTGATTGATCTCATAAACCATTGAATAGAAATGGCTACAGTGAAGTGGCTGTGGTTCGCAGAGGTGTATCCCATGATTTGTCCTCTAGTGTCTGGTGGTTTTGAACAAATATTTGATGGATCACCACGAAATCTCATGAAGAAATGATTCACAATTTTTCAAGTGAGTTAAAGAATATTAAAACAACAATCAGGTGAACATTAAAACATTGAAGGTTTTTTCTTTTCTTGCAGTAGCTGTTGCTCTTGTTCATCCTGGTTCATAAAAGATTCCTTCCCAGTTACAAAAAGGTTTATGTGAAGTTAATAGCAGGGTGAGATGGTGGTGTAGTGGTTCACAGCAATAAGGACCTGAGTGACTTTCTGTATGGAGTTTGAATGTTCTCCCGCTGTCTGTCTGGTGGACATCTTCATGTATTCCAGCTTCCTCCCACAGTCCACAGACATGCAGTCACTTTAGGTTAAATGGTGACTCTGAAACGAATGATACCCACAGGGATACTGCTGGGTCTGAGTCTGCTGGGATAGGCTCCAGCACTTCGGTTAGGGTTATGGATACACAGATGGATGGATGAAGTCTTTAGGAGTTATAATTAGATAACGTATTTACAAAATTTCTGGATTTCCTAATTTTTTTGTCCCTCCAGAAATGTGATAGTTCTGCACTTTGTGTTCCCTCCATCCGCATTTTCTACCCCAGCCACCTCCTTGTGAATCACTTTCTACTGACAAATGTAACACTTCATTAAAAAAAAAAAAAATCCTCACAAAGTGGCATTTGCAGTTTAAATGCAAAGGAGCCTAATTTTTAGGATTTTTAGGTTTGAATCGTCAGGTCCAACGTCCAGATTGTACAGTTTATGATCATCATTATTATCAAAACCCTAAATGAAATAAAATAATAATAAAATAATAAAACAACACTGCTGCCAGTCTCAGCTATACTCTGTTTCAATCATACTTTGTTTATGTTAGAAATGCTAAATAGAAGGATGCAAGCATGTGGTAAATGTGCAGTCTCACAGAACTACTGGCTGTAGACTTCTACTACTTTCTATAAAGTCTTTATTTTTGTAGATGAAGAAATTACAGTTGTTCTTCATTGTGTTTATTTTAGAAATAAGTGAATCAACCAGAGCCTCTGCAGGAAAGCTTAGTGTCAATCTTTCATTTACAATTTGGAATGAACAGAAGAACAAGTGGGTGGGACGATGTTATGGCCTTGGGCACAACGTTTGATTGACAAGTGATCTCTGGGAGGTGCAGTGCGAAAAAGGCCACAAAAGTCAACACGAAGAAGCTGCTGGAGAAAACAATACTAAAAAAATCTGCTTCAGCTCTTATTTCTATTTCTCAGCTGAGCAAGCTGAGCTGCTACTTATGAGCTGTTTTCTTGCTCCATAAAAATGTGCATGGTTTACTTTGTAACTCACCTTGAAAGTGTCTTTTTGTAAACACTGCCACACCACTACAGTAATTAGAGCAGGTTTTGAAGACGCTTTTTTCTCCTCAGATACTCTCATCATGGGCATGCCTATTAGACTTAATTGGATTATTTCTACTCAGTTTATCTTGTAATTCCTCAAATCTGTAGTTGGGGGTTGGGGTGGTGCTACTGGTTGAAGGAAAGGCAAAGGATCTCACCAAATGTTTATGGGTGTATTCAAACAGTGGGATTTCTTCACATGACACCACAAACCAAGATGAGGAAATACCAGGGCCTTTACATTTTCCACTATGCAGCACAAAGCAGGGACAAGTTCATGCTTTAACATGACTATTGATCCCGTTCACATAACACAAATGCTACCAGACAACATTACCTTCCAGTCTAAACAGAGATTTTTTATATGTCACACACAAGGCAGTGGATCAGCAAAGTGTATATTGTGAAAGAGTGCAATATAAAGCCATTGATTTTTCTCAGTTCCACATTGATCTGCTAAAAATAGCTTTGGCTTTAGCATGTTGCAGCAAAACACAATCAATTTTAGTTTCTACACACTTGATGGGAGAGAGAACATGGTTTCTTCTTCTTTTTTTCATCACTGTGCTTGAGACTTTTGTACACCTGCATATTTCAGCTTCAGGTGCACAAGTGTGAAACTCTATCCCCTCGATCCATGTAATCTTCTCACGCTACTTGACTTCCTCCTTTTTCTGTTGGAGAGGAAGCTGTGCAGCAAGACCTTAGCTTGCAAACGAATCGTGGCTACCAGAGTAGGTCCACAATAAATGTGCAGTGTTCACCTTTCTCCTCGTCCTCACTATTTGATTTCGATACTGTTTACCCATTCCTTGTCTCTCATTAGTCGGAATTTTCCTCCAGTGCTTCAATGCCACTGATTAATTATGCATTTAGACACAACTGCAAATGCAGCCTCTACATCACAATAATGAATTAATGATCTGCATGCGACCTACATTTTTTCCTGTGATTGTTTTTTTTTCTATTTGAAGCTTGTGAGCATAATTATGCTCTAACGTCTGCTCTTACACTAAAATCGATCCTTGGTGTGATGCGCTGAGAGATTGCGGCAGCAGCATCACGGTGGGGGGAAAACTGTGCTTCAGGGCTTGTTGCACAATCCTTACACAACTTCCACAAAGCGGCCTTTTACATAGCTTTGACATAAACAGTACACACTCTACCTCTCCCCTCCACCCCCTCCCTTCTTCCTTTGCCACTTCCCTCCATCTCATTAGTTAGCTTGATGCCATTGTCACTTATAATAACAATCCAGATCTGAGTGCATCACAAATCGCACTGGTGACCTTTTCTCAAAGTGTGCTGTGTGCAACAAGTTCATGCTTTCTGCATGCAGCACTGATCTTCCCATATGTAATAGTGAAATTAAAGGAGATTGCAAGGTTACACACATTGTCAAAAGCAACAAAGAAGTGCGGGAGAGGCTTTTTACATCAGCTACATCTTTTGCTTTCAACCTTGGCAGACCTTGAAGTACTATCCCTGCATGACTGGCAGCAAGAAAATAGTCTTTGGTTCAGGGTGCCAGTCTCAAAGAGACACGAAGGTGGGTGGTATTTCTTCCCCACAAGTTGCTTTTTGCATAGCAATGCAAAGCTGTGTGAGTCACAGTGAAAGCCCAAGACACGTATTGTTTATTCAAGGGTAAACAAAAAAAAATCAGTTTTGATGCAGTTTTGTATTTACCAACGTTCAAACAGAAGTGATTTTTTAATAATGAAGAATCAACTCCGGCCCTGGGCCGCATGCTACACCTCAGTGAAAGCGAGAGAGAACTGAGTCCAACTCTGTAATGTCATTCTCACTTATTATAAATAGCGTCTTCATCGGTTCAGCGGTCTACTGATTGTATGAATTACATTCCCAGGAGTAATAAAGTCATTTACATCAGCCTGGTTTACACAGCCATGACGAGGGACCTCCATTTTTTTCTCTCGCTTCCTGTTGCGCCGCTAAACTGCCTCAGCACTTCCCATCAGCCTTAGCACCATTCTCAGGCACCACAGTTGTCCCTGTCCCTACTTTCACTTTGTCTAAGAGCTAATTCAACAACCAGATTTGACATTTGCCTACTGTGGCCTGTCTCCTAACATGTCCCCGCTACCCCTCTGCCATCAGATGAAATCTCATTAGCTATCAAAACACTCCATAAACAATCTGAAGCTTAATCCTGTCCCACCTGGTGTGTATCTTCAGTTGTGTTTTTCTTTTTGCTCCCAAAATGCATTTGGCAGATGGGGAGCGCCAAGGAGCGTCAGCACTTGTCTTTGAGTTTTAACTTCTGCAGCGATTCAGCACTGCAATAAATGTATGACTGCAGGCACAGGTGAGCCAGACAACAGGAACTGTCAGTGTGTGCTACTTGATGTATAGTGTGTGGGTGTGAATGAAATATATAATGCAGAGTACATATTGAGATAGCCTCTGTATGCTTGTATTGTTTTTCTGTTTGATAGAAATGAGATTCACAGTCCATTCATTTCTCTTGCTCTATATTTATGTACATTTTAGAACACATACAGTAAATAAATCCTTTAATACATATAAGTAAGTAATGTCTCCAGATGTTGAAAATAAATTGCTTTGCTTCATGTTTATTAATTATAGGCATTGTATCGTCAAGCTGTACAAAAAAAAAAAAAAAAAAATACAATTTGCTGCACCACAGGACAACAAATTCATCCTTGGGTGCTGTGGGTTCAGTCTTGTTTGTGGATTCAAACTGTGTCTTTCATTTTTACAGAGCACAAACCGTAAGGGAGGAGGATCTGAGATTCAATTTACGAACAAGATGGAAAAGCCAACACAGATGTCAGGAGTGAAAAATAGTTTCAATTGACAAGTGAAAGACGTTTGTGAGTGTTGGGCTGTGATGGTTCTGGCAGATGAGTTTCTGTCCTTGCCACTGTGTTACAACTGACATGCAAGGCCCATGCTGGTGAAATCCTGCATCTTGATAATGTTTACACAGTTGTTTTCTTTCATTTTTTTGGTGCATGAGAATCATACAGAAACAACAGGTTGGAGGGACAAGAGGAATAATTGATGTGTAGCATGTGCATAATTTATTCCTCAGCGATCATGATCAAAGCAGTCAGTGCCATTCCCACATCACTGCTGGGTGACGGATGTTCTACCTGTAACGGTGGATTGTGTGACTGACACAGTAGCTCTAATCCATGTCTAGAATCAGCACCTGGAATTCACTGATATTCAAAGGATACTGTATAATCACTGCTTGTTCAGCAGGAAATGAATAGCACAGCTTTTTTTTTATTTCAGAGGAACCAAATAGGCCTTGAACGATTTCCATAAATGAACAAACATTCTTAGGCATGCAATCCCCCCTCCTCTCTAATTTTATATTCTTCCCCGTCAAGGTTTGTTTATTTTTAATCTCTTTTGCGATCCATCATCACTCCCCACCACCCTTCTGGGTGGAGGTAGGGCCTGTTTACTAGACTTAATAACTCATTTGCTCACCTGAGAATACAATGTACAATGGAGTGGCAGGAAACATCATCTGCTGGCTGCAAGTCATACATGAAAATCAAGTAAGGATAGTGCCTTCTTCAAGACAAAACCAATTACTTGAGCAATTTTCAAATCAGACAATGGACACAGGTAATTTAATATCATTTCATGCAGATTCCCCCAGAAATATGGTATATAACTGCTTTGGGTGAAGGCACTCAGTGAAAAGCAGAGGCTAGAGGGAGGCAAAGACAGAGAGAGCAGAAAGCATGCAGCAGCATAATTTCAGCCAATTTTTGAGGATTCTCTTGCATCAGTGAATGCAGCACATAATGGCAGGACCCCCATTCATTGTTTTTTTTTTTTTTTTTAATATCTGTACTGGCTACAACTTAAAAATGTGTGCTTCGTTCACACAAAAAAGCTGTGTTGTCAAACCTGTGGACAGAAAACAGTAAATCTGTTTTAAAGCTGCATTAACTGATTATTTTGGCCACTAGAGTGCAGCAGAGAACATGTTTGCAAACAATTACCCACACTAACCTTTCAAATTTTTGGGTCACATTGAAAAGCAGATTTTATAACATCACGTTGACCAGAAATATTATATAATACACACATTGTTAATGTAAATGACTACTCTGTAGCTGGAAACAACGTTTGTAATGGAATATCAGCATAGGTGTATCAATATTAATTCTACAATTAATTCTAATTTCACATTGCTTTAGCTAATTCAAATTAATCAATTTAAAAGAAACCCTTTTGCAGTTATGCTATCATATTATGACAAGATAATTATGTTGACAAGATTGGAGTTTGAAGGCCAAAAGACAAAAACAATGCAATAACAAGGCTAAAAACTGCAGAGCTGTGTGAACTTGCAGAGTCAGTGACCCCTTTCCTTGACACATTCATTTCATCCATTGTTAATACATACTTTTCAGTCTGGTTTCAGGAAAGGACATTCAACTGAGACCCCACTCCTGGCAATGGTGGATGACCTTCGTGCTGCAAGAGCTGCTCGCAGATCATCCGTCCTCATCCTACTAGATCTGTCTGCTGCCTTTGACACAGTCAATCATCAAATTCTTCTCACCACCCTGTCAGATTTAGGAATTACAGGAACCATACTTAATCAGGTATCATGGGGAGGTGAGACATCTACACTCTCTAAGGTAACCACAGGGGTTCCATAAGGCTCTGTCCTTGGCCCCCTTCTTTTCTCACTACACACTCGCTCACTTGGTCACATTATCCAATCCCATGGCTTTTCCTACCACTCTTATGCTGACGACACTCATCTCTGTCTGTCCTTCCCTCCACAGAATAACACTATTTCAACAAAAAATTCGGCCTGTCTCTCGGATATATCGGCATGAATGTCTGAGAGACACCTCCAACTGAACTTATCCAAAACTGAGATTCTGATCTTTCCAGGAAACAACTCCCCTCAGCAAAATATCTCAATTCAAATTGGCTCGCTACTGCTAACACCTACGGATTCTGCGAAAAGCCTTAGGGTTTGGAAAGATGACAAACTGAGTCTGAATGATCATGTAGCAGCGATCTCCAGGTCCTGCAGGTTCACTCTCTACAACATTCGAAAGTTTAGACCTTTTTTCTCTCAACAGGCTGCACAGCTCCTCGTCCAGGCAATGGTCATCTCTAGACTCGACTATT
>JAUBNQ010000003.1:19142296-19173174 GCA_032353495.1 Ctenopoma kingsleyae | reverse complement strand
CTTTGCTCATGATTTTGCCTGGTATCTTAAAAATCTTTGATTTGCAGGTACCATTCTAAAGTTTGTAAGTTTCTGCATCTGTATGGTCATAGAGAGAGAATTTTTTTACCTTTATTATTTTGTTAAAATTGCTTGGTCAACTTTATTTTTTTCTTTGTTGTTATTTTTAATTGCAGTTTCGAGAACCTACTGTGATGCATTGCCACAAATCATCAAATGGTTTAAATTCCTCATCAATTCAAAATGGGGGCTCCCAAAATGACCTTGCATATGGCCCCCAAAAAGCTAGAAACGACCTTGATCCTCATACATATTTCCAGGTGCCATTGTTTGTGTTTCATGTTAGATTGTCTAGTCTGTAGTTGTGATGCTGCTGTCTTGGCTCTTCATCAGAGAGTTCTTGTTTTGTGTTGAGAACCACTGTTGATTTTGAAAAAATAAACCATATTCAGTTGCTTTTATTTAAAAAAAAGGGAAAAATGTATCACTTATGTAATGTAATACTTTTACCTACAGGTAACATCTTGGCTTTTCTACACACAAACATCTCTACTGACCTCTCCAATTCAAAAAAATACCAGTGCAAGTTTTCCACCCCGCTGATGTATAAATAACAGAGTGTATGTTGGAGCCTC
Source organism: Ctenopoma kingsleyae (assembly GCA_032353495.1). NCBI lineage: Eukaryota > Metazoa > Chordata > Actinopteri > Anabantiformes > Anabantidae > Ctenopoma > Ctenopoma kingsleyae. The sequence continues at coordinate 19,172,539 of JAUBNQ010000003.1, read as the reverse complement.
AGGAGAAAAGCTACTGCATCAGCGAGTTCCTCAACCTCATGACTGTTGCCCTCAGTGAGGGTTAAAGGTCAATAATAGCACAATTGCAAGCAATATGTGTAACACTATGGTTTGTGGTAGTGTCTGGGTTGGCATTCACTTTGTGGAAGTCAATAAATACAGGATGAAGTTTGATATGAATCTTAGGAAGAAGATACCAGCATTTACAGAAATTCTTCCTCAAACAACAGTGTGGGCAGATTGCTCCAGTGGGTGGTCAGCCGATAAGAACCTGGAAACAAAGCTTTTCAGCAAATAGTTTTGACATTGAAATACCAGACAAGTAGAAAATTGAGTCTTTGATCTGTGTCATGATGAGGTTTCACTTGGTCATATCAAAATCATGCCTCAACGAATGTGCTATGCCTCAGGAATTAAGAGTAATACTTGAATTGTGTTGATAGGTGCAGTTGAACTCATGATTTTACGTCAGTAAATTCAGATTTTTTTTTTCATCTTTTCTCATTTAGCCATTTGACAGCAAACCAGTCTTGCACATTCTCTATGAAAATTCATAATTCCTTACGTGTTACGTTCCCAGCTGCCATTCTCTGCAGATGCTCTTTCAAGGTCTCATTTGATGTGCCTTGATATTGTCTTCTCTATTGCTCTGGGGGGGATTGAAATTCCTCATGTGAAATGATATTTGAGGTGATTAAAGAGAGTCATTCAGTGGAGCCGACAGGTCTAATGGAGACCAGAAACTGCTCGTCCAGTCCTAACAGCCAGACAGGACCAGTGGGTTTCCAGCCGTATGTTGTGTGAATTTTAGGTAAATTAAGAAAACTGTGATCCACTAGGCCTACCCCTATGCGAATCTGAGGACAAAGTATTGCAAAATAAGTGCAACAAGGTGATATAATGAAAAGATCACAAAAATCAGAATTTTATTAGCATTTTTGTTTTTATCACTTTGAGGAACACATTTGTTCTTGTCTGCTATTTTTCATGTCTTTGATGGACATTTAAGTTACATTTGTGTATATCATCATCATCATCATCATCATCATTTGTCAAATCTGTTTCATTGCAGTTTGGTGCATTTTGCTTTTATTGATACACCAACTCTTCCACCTCAGCAAACCACCAAATGTGATATTTCAAGTTTTTTTTTTCTCAAATGTGCATTAAAAATGTCCTTAAAAACTGGTGGATGGAAACCCACCACTGGTCAGGTACACTCATTGCACACAGGGCAATAGATGGGTGTAAGTAGGGGCCAAACCTCAAATTTGCTTGTCTCTGGAAAACCTGCAATGCATCTTCTAAAGACATAACTGAAATTCATGCAAATAATTATAATTAATTAAAAATACAATAAAGTAGATAAATAATGACTTTCATTTGGGCTCAACAGAAAGATCCATTAATATTAAGGCAAGATTATAAATGACAAATTCTGACCTAGTTTGACCAGTTATTACAGCATGTGAGTGAATGAGAAATGACAGATTCTACCTCAAATACAGTTTGTTGAAACAAGCAGCATGTTTTCCTTAAAAACACATTTAAACAAATGTACTATTGAACTGTAAGTCAAAATATATAAGCAATTGTGATAGAATAGAATAGAATAAACCTTTATTATCCCACGAATGAGACATTTTGGTGTCACAGAGCATTAAGAACAGTATAAGAACAAGAAAAGATATCCATATACACAAAGAGGCAGTAAAAACAGAATAACAACCCTACGGAGGTGTGGTTGATCAGGATGGAAGATGTGTGTGTGTGTAAATAAGCTTTAAGTGAGTAGCAGAAATTAAAGCAGATGATAAATCGGTAAATAAACAAATTTACCAAGTTAAACTGTGTTGTAGAGTCTGATAGCTGCTGGTAAGAATGACCTGTGGTAGCGCTCCTTCCTACACTGTGGGTGTAAAAGTCTACTGCTGAAAGAGCTGCTCAGTGCTCGTACAGTCTCATGCAGGGGGTGGGAGGTGTTGTCCATGATGGATGTCAGCTTGGATAACATCCTCTGCTCCCCTACCTGCTCGATGGAGTTCAGCGGACAGTCCAGGACAGAGCTGGCCCTCTTGACCAGTTTAAGTTTCCCCCTGTCCCTCTGTGCCATTCCACCACACCAGCAGATCACAGCATAGAATACAGCAGACGCTACCACAGTGTCATAGAAAGTTCTTAAAAGAGTCCTGTTCACCCCAAAGGATCTCCGCCTTAGCAGGTGAAGACGACTAAGGGCCAGTCCAGTTTGTTGTTGAGGTGAACATCCAGGTATTTGTACTCCTCCAACGCTTCACTGGTGTAATAGGGGGTGATTTCTTGAGGAAGTCATCAAATCACCAGCTCCTTTGTCTTACTGGCATTGATGCGAAGATTGTTCCGTTTACACCAGCTGACAAAGTCATTGATGACCCCCCTCTATTCCAGTTCGTTCCCCCTCTGACACCCGACCAACAATGGCGGTGTCATCCAAGAACTCGACACCTGTCCGTGTTATAACTGAAGTCCGCTATGTTCAGGGTGAAGGGGAAGGGGGCGAGGACTGTTCCTTGTGGGGCCCCCGTGCTGAAAACCATTATTCTGATATAAATTTTATACATACTTTTAATTAAAATAACATTGCTTTGTCAGTTTTCTGTCAGAAGAATACTACTGAGCTATGAGAAATCTTCCAGTCTGCCAAACTGTGGTACACTCATACTGCCTCTCAGCACTCATAGTGACTTGTCTAACATAGGTGTAACTGGCTGCGCTAGAGTCAGACAGTTGTACTGTGAATGTTAACTCATGCACTCACACTTTTACAGCTTGAAAACTGCACTATGTTTGGTTGATATTGGTTTTTGTACTGTGTTTTCATTGGTGTCTCACTGTGACTCTCACAAAGAGTGTAGTGGTTGCACTTGGACCACTTCATTCAGATTATTATTGAGAATAATTGAGATATTCAAGCCTCATGAATGCTTTAAAGTTGAAAATTGAAAAATAATCATTTCAATCAATTTAGTCCAGTTTGATTAGAATGAACATATATAATTCCCCTTCCCCTTTCGCCTTTTTTGGTAAGTACAATTTTCATTATGCAGGATACCTGATTTCCTAACAGAAATGTTTCTGTTCTGCCTTAAAATCTTTCTAGAGAAATAGAAGCACGTGTTAGTTCTGAATGATTGTCACAGAATATCAATGGTTTATATATATACGTATATATATATATATATAAACTGTATATATACTGTATATATACACATCACCCAAAAAAAGAAATACACTGATTTTATTCTGTATCCAAACTGTCAAGCAGTTGGCTTGGAGACCCCGGAGCATTCCCACTTTAAAAGATAATTATCATTTCTCACAATCTCCACCTTTGTATCTGCCACTCAGTGCTGCTCCCTGTGTAATAAGCTGCTCTCACTCATGTACTGACAACAATGTTTCCTTCTACCAGCAGACTGCTGCACAGTCACACACTGGCAAGGAAGAGACTCAATTACACTTCTTTTTTCCCCCAGCGCTTCCATTTTTCCCCTGTAGTTAACAGGAGCTAATGGAGGTCTGCTCTAACAGAAACCTTTATCCAGATTACAATTGAGCTATTTCCCCACATTTCTCAGTTGGTTTGGGGAAATGAATTTCCTTCATTTATAGATTATCGATGCTGCAATATCCAGCTCAGTCTGCAATCTGCCATTTTATTCGATTTTTGCAAATTAATGCAGTGCTATTCCAGGTATTAAACAACTGCTATCTCATTTTAACATGTTCAGACTGTATTCTTACTATAATTTCCAAATGAAATCTCCTCCTTGCTAAATGTAACTGCTGCTGAACATGTAACATCATCATCGTTCCTTGAGAAAAGATGTTCTGTGCATTGTGTGATATTCCCTCCTATCTGTGCTTGAGGATATTTCATTTTCTATAAATTCTACTTGTTTGTTTGTTCAAAAATGTTTTGATGTCATATTCAGAAACACGCCCTTTGTGTTTGACATAATTCCCGAGGCCACGTGAATGAAATCAGTTGCACAGAGAAGCTGCTGCATCAGCGTTAATTCATTTACACACAGTAAATGCTTCTTTGAAAATAAACAATGTCTTCCATGTCTCCTCTCTCCCAGCCCTATGATATGATTAATCTGTCATTATATACCTCACATTCATTTTCTCAAATAAGTAATTCATTCAGGATGTAGATACAGTCTGACTTTAGTTAAGTCAATCACATTGGGCCTGATAATAAATTCTGGATGAAAACAAAGCCAGCAGATGAACAGATGAAAACACAAAACAGATGAATTTGTCTCATAAACAACCCAACAGCTCTCAGCTCTCCAGTCATTTTCTCCACTTTATATGGACATAAATGTGACCTGAAGTCTATTTTTAGGCCTCAAATCTATTTTGTTTATGTATTATATATTGTGTGTTAGGCTTTGAGAGCTTCCAAAACACTGACCTCCACTTTGTGTTGAACCCAATATTATAACTTTAGACATATAAGGGGAAAGTGATGGTGAGTGTGAAACGTTAAAGCTCCACCAAACAATATTTTTTTATAAGAAATTCAACCAAATAACTATGTAAAATGTGAAAATACAAAATAGTAGTGATGACCCCGCAGATAGCTGTGTGTTGTACACTCTGTGTATACTGTTTTAGTTCACGCTCACTGCTCTAAATTGTTTTTGGTTTGTAAGAAAACTGGAATTTCGTACCAATTTCTGTGCTGTAAAATGTAAAAGTAGATATCAAAATTGACAATCACCCACTTAAGTTTAAATGTAGGATTTCCTATCTATTAACCGTCATTTGGAAAAAGTGAAAGTAAAAGAAATGTATAAACAGTGTATGTTTTCAGTGGATGTTCTGTAAACTGAGACACTTTTAGATTAATTTCTCTTACTTTAGCGCTGATGAATAATGAATTATAGGCATCGATTTTCCTTCCCCTGAAATGAATATATAGCATTACAAATAAAGCTCCGCAGCAGTTATCATCTTTACCTCTACAGGACATTTAAAGTAACTGACCCAGACTGACTTAGCGTTTGATGGATATTGACATTCACAGAGATCGAACCTGTGACCCTCCTGTCATCTTGCTGTAACAGGATGAACTCTTGCACCATTAGACTGCCCTGCCACTTATGGGAATCTTAGTGGTGAATACTGCAATCCATATTTGGTCCCTTGTGAACATTTTCTGTCTTTACAATTTGTCTTTTCCATAATTCTCATATATTCCGGGATATTTTTTTATAGCATAGAGGAAGCGTAGCAAATGCTCACTAAACAGTTGCTTGTTTTGTTGCACCTCAGAATAAAAACTGTGCCTTTTTTTGTGCCGATGCTGATGAGGCGGTGCAGGTGCAGCATAATGGGAGATGGAAGATTTGGCTGACTGCAGTCCTCTTCATCCCCACAGATTGGTTGTCTAGACAGGTCAGGTGAATCCTCCTCTCAGCCATTTCCTCTCACAGCTTTCAGCTGCCAACACAGGACCCAATAGCTCAAACACACTGGTTGAACTTCCTCTTTTTCATTTCTTCTTGTCCCCTATGTGTCTGTCTTCCATTCTAATGTGACGTTAGTCCTCACACATCATGTCACTTGCCGCTATATGTGATAATGTTTCCTCAGCAGTGAATATATACTTTAAAGTAATGTGCATTTTCTTTTGATTTTGTCAGGGAAAAGTGGAGTGCAGCGTTTAAATATTCTTCTCTGATGCTCTTGGGCAGTTCATCCCTTAATTTGAGATGTCACAGACTTGTAAAACACCATTAACAGCCGACAAGATCATTTAAAATGGATGATTGTGAGAGCGCACTTGTTGGATTTCTGGGCATCTGGGTGCTGTTCTGATAAATTAATTAAAGATCTGATGTGGGATCTGACTCCCATTACATTAGAGTTTGGTACAGTTAAACTGGGAATGTAAAACACATCACTTCATGTGTTCTAGATGGGTTTTGGGAGGAACTGCATGCCAAGGTGTTTTTAGACTGATAATATGCTAATACAAGAGTGAACTCTCCTGTTGGCGCTTACCAGTAAAGTAAAGTAGCACAGGGTTTTATCTGAATAAAAGTGTTGGGTATTGGTGAAATTAAATGGTTTATTCATCCAATGAAATGTGTCAAAATTAACCTTAACCTTAAAGAGGACTTGTTTTATTTTTAGGATCCTTTATAGTTTTTCAGTTCAGAAAAAAAAAACAGTGGAGGCACCCTTTAACTCATCGCCTAGTCACCTAGTAATATATCAATCCATAATAAATTGAGTATCAATATTTAACAAACCAACTTAACACAGTTTCCAGTTTTTCTAGCAAATTAGTTTTATAAACACTAAATGTTACCCAAGAACTACTTAAAGCTCGATAATAATATCTCACAACTTAGAAAAAAGTGATATTTAAAGCTACACAAAACAAATTGTGTGTATTAGCTAAGACAATAACTGTGAGAGGTGTTACTCATTGTGGAAACCTGACAGTGGCACATAATTATCACCCTGAGTTCTACATGTTAGCATCGTCATCAACCTAATTTCTAACAGCAAGTTGTTTTACAATATTTCCAAAGCTCTCATAATCCACATCCGCCTGCTCAGCACAGACAAGTCGGCAACTTACTCAACCATTTAGTGGCTAAAGAGGCAAAAAAGCACAAGATGAAATCAATTCTAATGCTGCCCCATATCATCAATAAACAAATGCTATATTTCAGCTTTAACAATGTTGGGTTTTACAGCTTCTTTCTGTTGCTCACAAGTGCCACCCCCCCCTCCCCCCCCCCCCAAAAAAAAACAAAAAACTGAATGTGGGTACAAAGTTTAGTGCGTGTGTGCACAAAAGCGTCATAGCAGGTAGCTCCTTTAAGAGCAATACACCGCATTTACATTTCAAGGTCAAACAGTTCTCACAGCTGCGTGAAAATGACATTAACAATATCTTTTATATTTCAAAATAATGTCCAATGGTGGGGGGATTAATGATGATGAGGTCCATTATGATCATTTGCTAACTGAAGCAAGCGGCGAGAGGCTTAAAGATTCAGGCTGCACGGCAACACTACAGGAGGGTCAACTTATGCAAAGAGACATTTCGACATTATCGGAGAATATAGAGGACAGCTCGGGGCTGCGTGGCAGTTGCTGATGCTATCATAGTATCATTGTTCTCGTGCTTAATCACTGTGGCTAATGACAGGAAATGAAATCACTCACTGAAGACCAACACGCTTCCCACAGAATAATTGCTGCTGTTGACCTTGTGCCTCTCTCAGGTCTGTAAGTGCACCGTGATGACTCTCACCACGCACTCTCGTCCACACAGCATGGATTATTCACAGTGTTAAGCTGTTACTCATTAAAGATAAACAAGAAGATGCACAACAAGTCGCTAATTTCCGTGCTGTATTTGTAGAACTGAATCTGTGCGATAAACCCTGTTGACGGGGCGGGCTACCTTTTGTTACGTTCTGCCATGTTTGTTCAGAAGACTGAAAATGAATTTGTAGTAGCAGTGGGACAGTGTGGCACACACAGCACAAAACTGTATGGAATATGTCAGTGTACTAATATTTCGAATAATTCCCCATGATTTTTGCACTTTCACTTTATTTCATTGTTACAGAGTTGTTGTTTTTTTGTGTCTGTTTTCTCTGTGTAATTTCTTCTTTTACAGCACCATTTTATGGACACAATGGTGTAAAAGCAATAAAAGTAGCAATAAAAAAAAGAAGCAACCACTTTTTTAAACAATGTTCAAAAATGAAAGGTTCATGTACTAGCATTTATGAAGCTAGCTTTTTTTTTTTTTTTACCTAAATGATACAAAAAAAGATGTTCTGCAAGCTTCTGGCTGAAAATGTCAAAAAAATATATTCCAGTCAAACCTATGATCCTTACCTGTACAAAGGCAATCCTATCTGAACCCTGTTTATCTCCTAAAAGTCAAACGTCGACAGCGCCCTTTTAGCTACTGCTTCAACTCCAGGTTTGTTAGAAGGTGTTGATGCAGTTTGTCACTGTGAGTGTGTGTATCTGTGTGTGTGTGCGCGCGCTTTTGTCTTGCTCGACCTTGGGAGCACTGCTGGGTGCCATTGATTTGTTTACCTGTGCGCTCCTGACAGTTTCTCATTAGGTTTCTTTTGCCCAACATTTCCAGGAGTGGAGACCAGAGTCTGCACTTCACGGCCGACGATGCGTGATCAATGTACCTGATAGATTGGCACTGGCAATATCATTCTGTTGAATGGCTGTTTAATGGATATGAGCGCTCCATTTAGTAGCCACAATAAAGGTGCCTTTTGTGAGTGAAGCAGCATTGTGTGGGTCTGTATGAAGAGGGAAACAGTATCTTGAAAGAACAGCTTTGGTAAAATTACCCTGAAAGACAAGAGAAACTGCAGGAGAAATTGTGTGTTGTGTAATCTACTGTTGCTGGAGAGTACTGAAAGTACTTGTTAGTATAAGAGAAAGTGCTATTTAGTATTATTAGTTGTTAGATTATTCTTTCAAATACAGTAGCAGTGAAACACAAGTAAACAGGATGAAGAAAAAAACAGGGGCAACACACTGACATAAAGATGATCTCCTCTGTATTTGGGCATCTTATAATTCTGTCGTCTTTCTAATGACCCATTGAAACTATTTTCTCCAAATACAGTTAACAATTTAAACACAAGACCTATGGATCTAATGTAATGATGCTTTTACCAACAGAGCAGCGCAGAGTCTATAGGGGCCACTGAAAAATGAAAGAAACTGCACCATTTACAGAAAAGTTTTATGGTAATTAGCTGATCTCTGAGGATCATCTCCTAACTTTTACAGCGCTTTATTCTCAGCCTGCCTCACTTTTAAAGGGATAGAAAAGGCCATATTCCTCTTATGTACTTCTCATGTCACGATTCAATAATTTGAGGTAGTCACAAGGAGGCAGTGTTGTCACTCTTCTCACAGTGTTGTTGCTGCCACTAAAATGTGGTGACGGCAGGAATCCGCTTCTTTGAAGGTGTAATTAAAGTGCTCCTAATTTGCCGAAAAAAATAAAGAAAGTGGAACCACAGTTAAGTCTCCTGTGTTCTCTCCGTGACACAAAGTGACACAAAGTGACACAACAATCAGCTCGAGGACACATCAAGGTCTAATTACTCCCCAGGTGACACAAACCTCATGACATCCTTCCTGCTAAAATGGGAATTTATGAAGATTGAAAGCTGACAAGACAAGCGCTTCCATTTAAATCAGTTAGGATTTGCATCAAGTCAGCGGGAAGAAGATTCCTGCCTCTTGTTGACATAGAGGAGAGGCTCTGAATGCAGAAGTGTCCAGACATAATCGCATGGGTGTATGTACCATACATGACACCCCGGGGTGCTACACAGGCTGTCTTGTTCTAGGTGTAGTGCGCTGTGTTGCAAGAAAAGGGGGTAGCCATTCTCTAATGATCAAAATAAAACTTTGTCAACGTAATAGCCTGCTGTTCTTCATTCTTTACACCCATCTGACAGAACATTCCTCATGGCTTTGTTTACACCAGTGCTGCTGCCCTTGTGGTCGACTCTGACATGTATAAAAATGTTGCCCCATAAAACCATGATTATTTTCATTGCGGCTGATATATTGCGATCACTTAGCGAATTCCCTTGGAAAACAAGCGTCACAAGGAAGACGTATAGGAGCGCAACTTTGATTCAGACATCAATGACAATGTAAAGGCTTTTGTTTGTGAAGATGGGGAGCAACAGATGGTAAGCATATCTATAAATAAGTCGCTCCTCTGAATAGGAGATTAGTACATTTGAGCCGGTTTTTAATGGTCTCTTGGAGAGATTAAAAAGTAAGCTGATTCATAATGCATTTCTCTTTGCAGTGAATCACTCATAAATGAGAGTCTGCAAAGAATCTGTTAAAAAAAAGAAAAGAAAAGAAAAAAGCAAACTCAAACATGCTTAAGATGGGGCGCAAGCCTTACAGATAACATGCTATCTCCATTTTTCTCTTGGATCTAGATCACTGCAGACCTTTAAACCCTGGAGACCTCACTGAGCAACATGTGCATCTATTTATTATCTGAGCACACTATTTATACATGTATAAAACATCATTATTAAGTCCCAGAGAGGTTGTTTCGGAGCATAAATCAAACTATAAAAGCAAAAATAATCAATAGCACAAGTTCATGCAGGATATATTGTTGATAAATATACATAAACTTGGTTTTAGCCTCTAGGTCACGTTTTCTCCATTTTTATTGAAATAGAATGGAGAGAAAAAAAAAAATCTCAATTATATAACCAGTGCTGATCAGCCTACAGATAGCCGCCCACCTGAGGCTACCTCAGCATCCTCCACAAATATTGACAGAATTCTTATCTTTTTTTCCCACATTTTCTGACAAATATGAAGCTTGTATACAAATCCTGTTTTTCCTGGATGTTAACCACGCTAAAGTCTTCACAAAGACACTTTTGCATTCATTGTATGTTTCCAGGAACTGCAAGGCTCAGGATGCGATAAAGTGGATTTGGGGTTGTATCTTTTTGATTTCTGGCGTCTGGATAAACTCTGTATCTGAAATTTAATAACACTGGCAACACTGTCTGTTCTGTGTTACAAAACTGGAGAATCACCAAGTTTGACTGACTGAGCTTTTTTTGTGGCTCTATTTTATTATTTAATGAATTCATGAACACACCCAGGAGGAAAAAAGCTTGACCTCTGATAAAGTGAATAGATTGCTTGAGAACTATTGACAGGTTGCCCTAACACATAAAAGTAACCTAATGAGTCATAATCATTTGCTTAAATGAGTAAAGAGGACAGTAGCCTCTTGACATGTTCCTCTTAACGTGCTGACTGATTTGAAATAAAACAGCTCCATTGTTCTTCTGCTAATATACATCATCTGAACAAATAAGCCTTTTTAATACCCTCAATTATCTGTCACATGATTCACCCTAAAAACATAATGTATGTCTGAGTCATCTGTATCAAGACAGGGTTGCTCAGCTGATGAGTGGCTATGCTATTTTCATATATTTGCTGGGTGGATCTGTCAGAGGTCATTTCTATGCCTACACCTTGTGTTTCTATATCTAAAGTATATGAGAAAACCCTGAAAGAATGTCTGTGTGTACATATACTGGTATATTACAGATTTTATAACATTAAATTGATCAGATGTACACTGTAGACATTGTTAATGATGTAAATGATCATTCGCTTTTTTTATAAATATATACACAGATGTACAGAGGACCATTGTTAGCAAACATTAGTCCTGTGTTCCAGTGGCACGTTGTGATCATTAGAAAACTTTTGTAATTTTATTAGCACAGCGGATAACATGGAAAACATTTCACAGCCACCTCAAACGTTTGAACAGTAGTGTACTGTACGTATAATGATATGTGGGTCGTAATGCAACTTTTAAGAAAACTATTTCAGTAATGTTAAAATTATTTACTGAATCAAATTATAGTAAATGATTTGTTCAGTGTTTGGACTAAAAGTGCATGCTTTACTTTTTTATCATTTAAGCCACATGGGGTCATTTAAATAACTTTAACTTTAATAACTTTATTGTGACTCTGCAAAAATCAAGCTTCTTTGATTATATATTTGGAAAGTGATATGACTTTAAATAATAATAATATAATTTAATAATTAAAAAAAAAAAGAAAAAAGCAGGCACCTTCCCTGGGGGCCCAAAACCCCGTAAAGCCCCACACTCACTATGTCAGTTGATTATTGGTATTTTTGGTCATTTAAATACTTACATATGTGTTTGGGACATGTAGGGGGCTCTGTTTCAAGATATAATGTAAAGTAATTAATACATTTTAGTTGAATTTTTATGTTGTGATTTATGATAAATAAAATGACGCTCTTATTATTTAATAATAATAATAATAACCATGCTAATCACGTGTTATGATCATGTCAATTTAGAAATCATGTCAATAGATCTTTCATCCAAAGCACATTTACGTCTTACCGTACTTAGTATCATCGAGGTGACAGAAGCTGTTGTATGTATTATTAACACTTCATACGAGCACGCCGTTCTTCTTGTTCCGCCTTCATGGCGGACGCAGAAACGCTGCCCCGGTTCTGTGTTTGCGAGTTGCCGGCCCTGCTCACGCAGAGTTTATGATAATGATATGGTGATGGCGGATCTCAGCACCGCGGACAGCGCCAGCTCCGGCGTGTCGCTCCGCCCCCTCCACCGGCTGCGTGCCGCGCGCGGCGACCAATAGCTGCCGCTGCCTCACTCGAGCTCTGGATACAACCGAGGGAGCCTCAAAGAGCGCGTCCACCCAGAGAGGAGAGAGAGAGGAGAGGGAGCCTCAAACAGCGCGTCCACCCAGAGAGGAGAGAGAGAGGAGAGGGACCCTCGCTCCGGCTGTGATGCGTAGCGGCGGCTCCGCGGGCTGAGCAACACTTTGATGGGATAAAACCTCCACGAGTCAACGTTTAACCGCTCATTGTGCGTGCGCGCGTGTGCGTGCGTGTGTGTGTTTGTGCGCGCGCGCGTGCGTTGCATGTGCATTTGTTCAGCAAGATATGCTTTTGTAGCGCGAGCGTGTTCGCCTCCTGACACGTATCTGGCGGTGTGTGTGTGTGTGTGTGTGTGTGTGTGTGTGCTAACTTGGAGCCCTTTTGGACGCTGAGCAAGTTTGATTCACTTGAATTACATTCGAGTCGCTTATTTGGAGCCCGAAGCCCAGGACGAGATGGGGAGCGAAAAGTACTTGCCGGAGCTCATGGCAGAGAAGGACACGCTGGACCCGTCCTTCCAGCACTCCTTGCGGCTCCTGGATCAAGGTAAATGGCCGTGGTTAAATATTGAAGTAAACACTTTAGCTGTGTGAAAATTGTTAAGAGTCCAGGTATTCACATTGTTGGGCTTCAGGCTACATGACACCACCAGCACCGCCTACTTCAAGTTAAAAATAAGAGGTTTGTGGGTCTTCTTACATTTTCCTGTTTGGTCACACTGAAGCAGCAAGGTCCTTTCAGCATCATGGCTGTTTTGGCAAGTTGTTACGTAGCAAATGTGCCACAGTTAGCCTTGTTTTGTGTTACAATCTGTAAAACAGACTGCACCTGCTCTGTTGAACAAGCCGGGGGATATAAACCTTTTTATTTTACTTGGACATAAATGGATACATGAAGAGCAAAATGATAAAATATTTGCTGTTGTCCCCTCTAAAATACTTTTGTCGTTGTTTGAATTAAAACTGGCACAGAGAAAGAAAAATGATGATGAAGGTAACTGATGGCAAAGTGAATATTTATGCTTACAATCCTGACTATTTGAAAAGGTATAACGTGAAATTGGTGCCTGTAATTTATGAATGGAAGCAGGAGTGAAACCTCTAAACCCCCTGACATCCTACTCTGCAGAATACAGTGTTCTCTGCTCAACGCACACATGTAAGCTGTGGTGGAATAATCACACTTTTATTCAAATGTACATGTGTTTCCTCCTTTCAAGAAGTGGACGTAGCTGAAATGGAATTTGGAAAGGATGGAGCAGCAGCAGCAGCAGCAGAGCTCACACACACTTTAATTAATCCGTTGCACAGTCTTCTGCTTTGAAGCTGTCGGAATTTTGCAAACACTTCTTCAGACGCAGCCCTGTGGAGCTCCTCATGTGGGAAGTGCACTGTTATAGCATCCAAGTGCATCCTTCAAGTACCACTCATGGGCTTTGTCTAGTCTAGCAGGCGGTTGCTGGCTTTAAAGGGAGCAGACAGGGAGCATTAGCTCACTGTAAACAGTCGCACTGCACTGTAACTCATTCTGTTGGAACCCCACCTGCAGCTCCTGCACCAATCTGTTTTCATTCTGACACTCGTGTCCCCTGTAGTTTCTCCCTCCCACACCTGGGACCTCAAGTGGTCCTTGAACGGGTTCCTAAGGGGAAAAATGAGGCGTGATAAATGTAATTTTGTTTACTTGCTGGAGTTTATGAAAGTGACAAAAACACCTTCCAAACCTGCAGGATGATTACACAAATTAAGCTACTAATAATTATAATTACGAATATAAAACTGCTCCTTATTTCCTTGATGAACCTTAAATGTCAGAACATAGTGAAATAAGTCTGTCACAGTTACCAGAGGTCCAAACCTCAAAGGTATTCAATTTACTACAATAAAAAATAACAAAAAACCACTAAATCCTATATATAAAGTTAAACTAATAATAGTTAATCTACTGCCAGTGGACTCTAAGTTTATCACATTACATCCCAAATGCAAATATCCTCTGTGATAAAATCAGCTTTAATCAGATTGTGTTCACATTAATTGCATTACGATCACATTGGTGGTCTATATGGTAGTTCCTGCCATGAAGGAGTTCGGCACTCATGCTGTGTCCTCAGATAACCCACTGATAAAATGATTGTAATGTGCTCATTTAAAGAAAAAAAAAAGATGTGTTGCATGTAACATTAATCACTCTGTGTAGTATGTTATCACCTGTTAATACCGTGACACGTAAAATGAAATGCATCTATACTTATAGATTCGCTGTCATGTGATCAGTTCATGCTGGATGGTGATGGAGCCTCGACGCTATCAGTTGCAGATTGGAGTCTTGTGTAAAAGAACAGGCTGTGTTTTGCTGCAGCAGATGCTTTTGTTAGTCAGATTTGTTGTTTTTTTTTGTTTTTTTCAACACACGTTCCCCTCACCAAAGGAAGATCGGATCACTGAATACTTAAAGCCACTCGAAAGTCTCTCTTAAAGCCTTTTATCCACACTGCAGGTGCTCTGTAGAGTTACAGCAACTAATAGTTTTCCAAAGACTGAATAAAATGATACGAGTATTTATTGGATGAGTCAGGAGTCAGGAGTAAATGTTCCAAACTGTGTTTTACATTTCTACCTAACACAAATCCTTGACAGTTCCAATGAAGTTAGTTTGTGATATTTCTGGGTGGGGGCAAAGATTGCAGTTGGACACCATTTCAAGCAGCGGAATTAATCCATGACATTTTATGAAGTAAGCAGAACTCTGCGGTGCTCAAAATTTGGCCGAAACAGTCTGCCACAACTCCAAAACTGTAAATACTGTTATCTCTCTCTTACACAACAGATGGAACACGATGCAGCTTAATAGAGCTCTTCTTCTGCCATCTTGCTGATGAGTTCTGGGCTTGATTATGCAATTGGCAGGGGATGCAGGCAACAGATCTAGAGTAACTTGACTTACTGCATGCAAACCGGCGAATATGAGATTACCCCAGGTCTAGAGAGACTTCCATTGAGGAGAAATTAGGGGGAGCATTGTGTTCGAAGCTCGGGGACAGGTCGGGCTGCTTTGATAAGTTTGGGCCATTCGCAGAGCTCTTCTCCCGCAAGGATTATATCTCTGCCTCGTGTGACAAGCCTCATACAGTCAGCCGCCGACACTTGGAGCTGGAGAAAAATCTTAGGCTAAAGTAAGAGACAAGCAGGACCAGCAGCCTACAAGGAATGAAAAACTCTCAGCAGCATACTAATGAGGGACCTCTAGGTGCAGAAACATTGCAGGTGGCAGAAAGTGCATCAGGATCACGATTTAGCAGCGCAGCCCTACAGTACACAAGGGCACAAAAAGCTGCAGGTATCCTTATACCCAATATTATTTATATTATAATATTATCTGTTGTGTTTTTAGAGAGAACGAAAAAAATGTTAACTTCAAGGCTTTTGCTTTATTATTCACAGTCTACGTTGCCCTCAGTAAATGAGGATGTTATTGTTGTCTTTGCTGATGTTCAGTTATTCTGTCCTGTAATTTTCAAGAAGGTAAATGATATCACTGTGAACATTTTATACATACATTATACACATTCAAATGTATATGTATTTTTATGAATAAACACATCTGGTTAAAACTTAATATTGGAAAATAGTTTAAATTAGCTGCATGCTGCTTTATTCTGTATTCTGTTTGTAACCAAGATATTATGTTTTCTTTTTTAATTTTAACAGTTGAATCTGAAAAATGTTAGAAAACAGTGACTGCATGAGTTTTGCCCTGAGTGAGAGCAGTCTCTGGGTTACGACGCCCAGAAGTGAACAAAAATAAGCTCTGGCGTAGGATCAAAGGCAGAGATATCGTTTTGTTGGGGAAACAGTGCTTGATAGTGATAATGATCTGTGGATCTGCGACTGGCCGACACACTGAGCCAGACAGAGAGGTGGAGGTGGAGGCACAGCCTCAGCTGCGGCATTGAACCCGTCTGAGGCTGAGAGCTGACTGGTGATTTGACCTGCAGATGTTGTGAACTTGCAAGTGAACTGTAAGAGAGCAGATGGGGGTGCTCGGGAAACCCGCTTTGCATTCAGACGAGTAGTGGATGGCTGCTTAGCCGTGCTGTGGCTACGAGCTGTTTGCAGAGCTCTCTCTCTGCCTTGCAGCAGCTCCCACTGGAATCCAGGGGTGAAATGTAGGCCAGGACTAACACAAGCAGACCAGAGCTATAAAACCTTAGTGTACCTCATTTACAGACGCGACGAGTCATGTGACTGCACTGATTTCACGTGGAGTGTGGTGTTCTTCCTCGTTACGGCAGTAATAATGAGCAGATTATGGTGTGATTTAGCTATTTTCTCTCCCAGGGCCAGCACTTGATACACTTTAATACAGTCAAACAGTCAAATCTGGAATATGAACACGAGTCATCTGTGTTTCTCAGCATGAAAACAAACAAGACAGAATTTATTAATGAGAAGTAATCAGATATATCATGACAGTGATTTTTCTTTTCACCTGGGTGAGCATAATTGCAAGAATGAAAAAAAATACAATAAAGGAATAAAACTATTACCTGTTCAGTTCTGCTTAGATTTATGGGAATTTTAGGGTCTTCCAGCTCATAGTTTTGGTTTTATGTCCTGCCACTTAACCCATTCATTTCACTCTTACTGCACCTCATCCTTCATGTGCTTAGTTAAATCTCTTCATCCCTTGATGAGTTTTTGTTTGTATTTTCTACTCAAACCCCTGTTGAAAATCAAGCCAGACAATGGACTGTAATAACTGCATTTACTCCTCTTCAGCTGTTTGCACTGGGCTGTTCCTTGTATCTCCATTACCGTCCGTGCAATCTCATCACCAGATTGCCCAGGAAACAGTCTCCACTTGCCGTTAAGCTTTGCCTTAGGCTCAGCTTGTTGATTTAGCGTTGAGACTGTCAAATTTTCATGTAGAACATGCTGCTCCTGTATAAATGCTGTATTCATATTTCAGATGCCACAAACATGTACGTTTTCCTCCTCCACCTGCACGCATACTTTGCTTAGGGCCTGCCTTGAGCTGTCTGCTAGGACGGCTGTCCAAGAGGAGACTCTCAATTAAAGCGGCTAGCCAGGGTGGCTTAAATAATGCAAACTGCACTTGTTTGCTGAAAACCGATACTTTTCTTCTCTGGTAACGAGATCATTTATTGGTGTGTTGCTAGGTTTTTGGTATGACTGGGTCTTATTTGTTTTACACGGGTGCCAGCACAGCAAAATGGTACTTTCCTTTATGATATCCTACCCTTGAGTTTTACTGTACAACCCTTTTTTTATTTAACAAAGCCAAAGTTCCTAAATGTTACAGTCAGTGCAGACACATTTGATTAATCAACAAAAAAACTGTTAATTACTTTAATTACAGGACAGATATTGTGAGGAGCCTTCTTCTACTTCCACAGGATCCATGAATCCTGATTTTATTATTTTGATAACGTGCTTCATAGTGCTGCCCAAGACAGGACGCAGAGAGACTAGGATTACACTGGATTAGTTTGAAAAGCAAAAGAAACCCCCAGACTGTATCAATGTGTTTACTGTGCCTGAGGCTGAGAGACAAAGGCGAGATAGAAAAAGGCGAGATAGAAAAAGGCGAGACAGAAAAAGAAAGAGAGGGTAGGAGCGCCTTGACAGGGCTGCAGAGAACGTAAGAGTCTCCTTCCTCCAGGGAAAGGTTATTTGTAAAGGGATTGTACCATAGTCAGTTACAAAATGGGAAATGCAATCTCGGGAGTGGGGAGACAAACCATTTCATACCATATACTTCAATCCCATCTTCCGCACTCTAATTAAAATACATTAGCGGTGTGTGTGTGTGTGTGTGTGTGTGTGTGTGTGTGTGTGTGTGTGTATACTGTACTTAGATGTGAGAAGCTAGAATGAGTGGGGTACCTCATCCTTCACTTAATCACTTGCATTAGTGCTGTGATGAAAGACAAGTGTGATTCCCCACTCCTTCAAATTACAGGAGTGGTGTAAACCATTTGTTTATTCATTTTCGACACTATGGAAGCTGTCCAAACACGTCCCAGCTCTGCTCACACATAGTAACATGGTTTGATGATTGAGGTGTTTTATTTTTGCTTGATCTTTCACTTTCATATTTTTACTTTGACATTTTCAGCACTACTGCACTATTAGACTTAATATTTGACTTTGTGGCTTGTTTTTTTCTCAGAGGGTCTGTGCCCCTGTCTTGATCTCTCCGTGACAGCCACTGCTTTCCTTTCCCTCTTCTTTATTTATGTCGTTTTGTGTGGTTGGCACCTCTATAGAGAGGATTGTACTGGATTAGCTTCTCCGCCTTCCCAACTGATCCGATCCATTTTGTGTAATCCAACTCAATTTAATTATGTTTATCGTTCCACCTCGCTGGTGCCGAGGAGCAGCAGCACACCTCTACCAAGATAAGCCCGGGGACCTTGTGCCTTTTTTGCTGGCAGTGTCTGCCTGAGCCTTTTGCTTTATAAACAGATGGTGCAAGTCACCTACACTCTCAGTAAATACTGTGCTAGGTACAATATTATTTTTCAGAGCTTCCCTCAAACAGCACAGTGACATAGAAAAAAATATCCAAGGTTGGAGATCATAACCTCTATATTTTTTTGTTGTTCTGGGAATTTGTACTACTTAGCTGGTTCTCCATCCATTACCTCCTCTCATGTTAGGAGAATTAATATGCCCACTATGTATACAGTCCTCTTTATTACTTTTGTGAGCCTAATCATCAACTGAAAAACTGACTTTTTCAAGCCAACTATGTTCAAAATCAGACTCCTGATTGCAGCAGTTATGCAGGAAACTGCATTAAATTTTCTTGCAATACAAAAAAAAAGTATTCATGCTCTTTGGGTACTGATCTCACAGTTTCTATATTTATTAGAATCTAGTCTGAGACATTTGCAGTGTTTGTGTAGTCGGCTACACCGAGCAGATGTTACAGCCCGACAAATAGTGAGGATAAAAGGAAAGAATAAACCCTTCTCTGTTTTCTATCTTGAATGCTTCTCTGTCATCTGCACTTCCTCTGTAAGAAACCAAACAAACTCAGCTTTAATACCCTGGGATTAATCTATTATTTTAGACCTGCTCTGTTGTCAGAAAATGTCTGTTTTGTATTATTTTGTGTTTTTATTCAGTATGTTAATAGGGATGGTTGTTATGAGATATACTGTGCTCTTTTCTAAAGCAACCTTGTTACAGCACACAAAGAAAGAGAATAGAACAGTCACACAGTGTCGGTCATGCAGAACATGCATAATGTAAATCCCAGCAGACAAAAAACCAGACTACATTACCCGCTCTTGTCACCATACATATATGTTAATTGTCATGTTGATCTAATAGCAAGGAACAAAATATTTCCAAATGTCATCATTCTTTCATAAGTAACTGTTAACAGCATTAATCTTCTTTGCACTGGTAAGTATTAAATGTCCTGCTCACCTTTTTTTAAAAACAGAAGAAGAAGCGCAGGCTTTGGTGGCGGTGAGCATGAATCTTTAATGAGCAAGGGCGGTGGGATATCAGTAAATGAAAGTTAAGTGCATTTTCTGGGTTTTTGGAGCAGGAGAAGTTATCCTGTAATGTTCTGAGAGAGGAGCAGAGATGGATGCTCATTTACCACCAGTGCCAGGAGACCTCGCGTCCTCCTGGGCCGCTTGCTGCACTGTGTCTCCCGTCTCTATTTTAAGAGCCTGATATTAAAGCCTAATTGTGTTGAAAGTTTTTAGGGACATCTCCCTCTGTTTCTCCTGCTCCCTTTTTCCTTTGCCAGCACAGTCATTAAAAATAGGATACGACGCAAAATTGCAATTTGTAATTTTGTATGTTTAACAAGCTTGCTTTTAAACATACTTAACTGAATGAACTCATAGCAGCCACCAGATGCAGCATGGCTGTTTTTTTTTTTGTTTTTTTTTTTCAGCGTGTTAACATGTTGCTACTGTTGCAGCTGGCTGTAAAACATTCATTAAGTCTTACAGGCAAGCCATAAACAAAGGGTCAAATCAGGATATACGACCCTCATAACAAGCCCAGTTATTCACTCTCTCCTCAGTAATAAAGTCATACTGTTACTGATGGCTCATATGTGCTCCTTCACTGTGCCATTTTGCAGCACTTCTTGTTAAAATTTGACCTAGGATTGGCTCAATAAGAGGCTTGTTAAAGTGTGACCTGGAAGTGGATCTCTGGCTGTCTGTTTGCTTGTTAAATCGCTGCCTCTCTCCACGGCCATCATTAGTCTGAAAAATGTTTAGAGTTTCCATGGAGTCTTTTTTTTTTTTTGTATATCCTCGACAAAACAAAGGCCTTGCAGCGTACTGTGAGGAGCGCCCAGCTCTCACAAAAGCAACAGATTGGAGTTTTAATTATACAAACCTTTATTTAAAAGGCACAGCTGTTCTGCCAGCAGAAGTCATCAGGGCAGAACCACAGAACCATAGTTTCTTATTTGTTTGTTACTTGGTGCTGAAAAAATAAATAAATACAGAGACTTAGCAATACTTGGGAAACTTTAATTATTCCAAATTAATTATAACAGTTCCCAGTGCAGTTTTCCTTGTTCCAGGGTCTTCCTAGAATTAATGTCAGTATCCACTAAGACAACTACTTCAATTGATTCCATTAAATATCACTTAATTTCAGGCAGTTTTAAAAAAAATGCTTGGTCGCATTTAGCTGATTTAAAATCCTTTTGTGACAAATACAAGTGGTGCAGCAATGAAACAAATACAGCAAAACAATTGAATTCAAGTCATAAGCATATAATTATTATTTACTATCCTTACTGTCAATAAATCCCAAAAGTTTTCGCAAGACTTTTTAACTTAACCCAAGAAAAGGCGTAACACATATCACAAATGTGCAGTTTAATTTTTGAAAGAGGCTAAAACATTTTCAGAAAGAGCTGGGCTCTGTAGTTTATTGCCAGCATTACTTAAACAAGAGAAAATATTGCATTTGTGGCCCATAATGATGGTTCAGTAGGCCAAATTATGACCTACCAGAAGGCCAGTAGGTGGTATTTTCATGCTACCTAGCGCCTGTAGTAAATGTGACAAGGCAAGTGGCCTTGGCAATGCAACTTAAAAGTGACAAACTCTTGCAGGAGCACAAGAAGCATGAGTAGGAGACAAAACACAGGAAGAGACTCTAATTTCAAACCCATAGTGAGTGTGAGTGTGCGTAGTGTTAGTGTTACCTTAACCAACTCCTTTTTGTGTGTAATATGTGTAGTTTTTGTGCCTAAATGTAATGAAGTTGTAGTTCAATATTAACTATTGTAAACATGTCATCAAAGCAAAGAAACCTACCTAAACTATAATGTGTGGGCTGATAACAGATCACAGACCATTGAGAAGACTGAATCATCTGAATCAGGTGGAGATTTGCATACAAAGACAATACTGGCTATTAGGATCAATTCAGTGTTGCCAGTTAGAAATCAATAGTCAATAATTAATTAATTTAAGTTACTGAATTAAAAGCTCTATTAGATTTTTTTTTTTTATTGATTTAAATGTTTCAGTACTTTGCAGTGCACAGCAGACCTGTCACTGCGAGATATTTATAATGCTAAAACTCTAATCCCGGCAGCTGTAACTACTTATTAGCCAGCTCATTCATTAGTGACCGGATCACAAGTATCACACTCAATTCGTTTCTGTCATATGTAATGCATCTCTGGCAAAGATGATTGTAATTACAGCAAGCAAGCAGTTCACACAGTTGACATCTCCTGAGCTGGCGTGTCGATGGGAGGCTGCAAGAGGTGAACAGATAAAAATCAACTTTATAGATCTGTGGTTCGGACGCGCCCACCCCTCCACCAGAGGGCCAGGTTTTAATTGCTGTCTGACCAGGGTGGGTTCTGTGCGAAGATGTGCCGCAATGATATGAGAAGTAGGGGGAAGGAATTGGTTTCTTTCTCTGTGGTTGTTGTATTGACAGTTTCTCATCCTGGAGGAGCTGATAAGAACACAGGATCCAGAGAGACATGCAGAGGAGTGGATTGCATTTCAGGGCCGGGAATCAGAGCTGTTTTGGGGGATTTTAGAGGTCCTGCGCTGACAGTCAGATACAACATGTGAGGACATGAAAGCAGGTTGAAATCTCACTGAGATAACAGTCCACAGCTGAGGGGAGATAATGCCAGAGCAGGAGGCACACATGAGCAAAGAGCTTGTAACCTTGTAACATGCACAAGGTGCATCATATTCAAAATCAATGAGGGAAAGTGCATTGATTTACAAAACAAAACACAAACACAAAGGGCCTTGCTGCATGCTTTATATAAGGACACTGTTTCTTTTCTGGAGCATGCCAGTTTTCAGTATTTTTAACTTTAGTATGCAACACAAAGTAAAACACTGCAAGTAATTGTGGACTCACAGGTGACTGGAATAATATAGAATAGTCTAATTGTGTAGTCATTGTCTTGCTGTTATTTGTTTGTGCTGTTTCTCATCTCTGAATTTGACCTTGTTTACGCTACAAATGAAACATATTCAGAGCTGCATATTTATTCTTTCCAAGAAAACTGTAATGCACATGTGGTTCCTAACAGAGTAATTAATTTTTCATTGAAGAAAATGGATTATATGATGTGAAAAATGATTGTTTTGCTGCAGACTTTTTCAGACTGATTCACCTGCACTCTGGTCAGAGAGGAACCCTCATATACTAGAGCAGGATCACATCACCAATCGATACATGATGTGTAACAAAAGCCAAATATCGGGATACACTAATCCACGTATCTAACCCTCGCGTAAAGTGACATCACCCCAAACACTTGACTTATTGCTCCTTTTACTCCTTTGCGCAATGCCTTAGAGGCCAGAGAATCTGCAGCGCTGTAGGACAAATTGCACTATATGTGTCATAGATCTCACTGTCAGAAGTACATTACCCCCACTGTGCTCCACAGGTCGCCCAGTGAGAGATAATTGTGACCCCTGCTGAGAAGGAACCCAACTTACAGGAGCCACCTTTTTAAGTCCAAATGTATTCCTAATAGGCATCACTCCTTCCGCTTGTTTTTTGGTATTCCTGAAGAGCAGCAAATTACCTTAGTACAGCAAGTGTGCTGATAGATGTTGGTGTATTTTTAGAATGTATTAGGCCCACATTTACTACAGGCCTTTTTCAAACATCTGCTTATGTAGCTGGAATTTGATTTATCTTGTGTATTGTACAACCTTCCACATGGCTGTTACTCATAGTATCTTTTTGTTCTCTTTAAAGCAAGAGACAAATTACAGATGTTTGCAGTTTCACCAGTGTGTCATATAATAAATAGTTTATTAAAACACACAGAAATTTATAAGATATGCTTCACATTCAAACTGAAATCATGTGAACTCTGTGAGGCAGTTGCATTCTGTTGCAACAAGCTAGTTCACACATACATGGTTGTCAGCGAAGCACAGCCCATCTTAACTCTCATGTGCTGCGGCAGACTACTCTCTATACTCTCACCGTTATTCAGTTCCCGTCTACAGTACCTACTGTTCTCTCCACATAACACAAATAACCCCCCAGGCAATCGGTAGTGTCTGCCTCATTATCATATTTATTTAAAGTATCGTATGACCCATTTCATTCCAACATGGGTTCCTCTCGTCATGATTGAGTAGTCCCATATTTAAGGGTAGTCTCCAGAGAGGCTTCTGTGCATAATGGGAACATTACTATTAAGCATAGTCACAAGCCTGTCCTTGTCATTAAAATGAAAAAAAGAGAACACTTGTTCTGTTCCTAACTAAGCATTGTTTTAGGTTACAGAGACTGCATTATTACAGATACATTCAGAAGCTGCAGATCTTTCTATGGAGGGAATGTTGGAAATCCAACTCAGGCGATCAATGATCTTGTCATGTAAGCAATACCAGATGAAATACTGAATATGTTTGCCTCCTGGCTAGTGATATAGTACATAGAGTCATGTTGGTGAAAGCAAAAGGGCTGCTGTGCCGCCCTTTGTAATGTGACCACTCTAATGGACCACATCTGATGAATGTCATGATTGCACTAACAATTCACACAGAAATCAGTCTGATTACCAGGTATACACACCATTGCGGGCTTTAATGGCCAAATCTGTCACTAAACGTCTCATGCTCGTTCATGACGGCCTCTGGCTGGTAATGGTAGATTAATAGCAGGCTACCGGTCCATCTCTGATCAGAGGTATTGAATGGTTTTCCTTGGATGCGCTTCTCAGGACTTGGCCATGTCTGGGCTTGTATTGATTGTCCGCTTGCAAATTTATGGTTATGTTTCTTCAGTTTGCACAAAGCTAGAAACATTGTTGTCTCTGCTGGCATCAGCCACTGATGCTCTCAAATGCTCTCTTTTTGTGACTGGCACCACTGTTACTTTATACATCTACGCTGATTGTGACCTTCTCAGCACTTTGCATGTGCAGTAGGAAACGTTTATTGATAAAGGTTGCTCTGGTGCTTTAAATACTTCACATGCTGATATCACTGTCTGCACGGGAGGTGCAGACAACTGGTTTGTTGTTTCAGACTAACAAACACACAACGTCCAGGCTGTCATGCTCAACTTGAGCTTAGGTCAGGACTTTCTTGTACGAGTGCCTTTAGGATTTTGGAAACCATAGCCACAGTGTTTTCCTTTGAAAACCTAGCCTAAGCCACCCGGCTCTGTAGTCTCAGTTTGGTTTAACCTCAGCTCTAGCGTTAGCCTCACATTTAACTCCCTTCGAACCTGACAACTCCCACTCTCCTCACCGTCCCTTTGCTATCTCGTTTAGCTACAATGTGCTGGGTTTCATTACCTCTGCCTTAGTCAAATGGCTGGGAGCGCTGGACTGATATTTCAACTGAGACATAATTAATGAGATGTGCATGTCTGGTTCTCTCGCTTCTGAGCAAAGCACTGTGAGAGATGTCTGCTGGGAATAAGGAGAGGAGCCAAGAGCAGCAGGAAGAGGAGCGGACTCTTACTGCAGCTATTGAGGTGCAGCAATGCTAGAAGCACCAGAACAAGCGATTTTATGTTTTCTAAGAGACAAAAATAAAAACATTCTGAGTGCACTTTGAATCAGCTGCACTCCTTTTCTTTCTCTGTCAGCTTTTTTTTTCAGTTAATGGATTAAATCTAAATGTCAAATGTGCGAAATGTCACAAAATAGTTTAAAATATTCATCCCTTTGAGTTCATGGCTTCAGATGTCTGACCTGGTTATCAAAATAGTTACTGATTATTTTCTTCCAATCTTCTAATCCATTCATTCCTATACCTCTAATTTCCACTATAATGTATAAATAAGTTATGTGCAATAAAATATTTTTGCGCTGAAAGTGGTTTTTCAGGTAAAGCTACAGTATGTCACTTTTTTGAATATTTATTCAGTGGAAATCTGTTATAAAACTTATCTGATATAGAGAGATATAATTTTTGATTCTAGACGTTTTGGAGTGACACTATTTCAATGATTTCTTCTTGATTAGTAACTGTTACTGTATTATTATTGTAATTTAAGAATGACTAATACTTGAAGGACTGTGTAGAGTATGGAGGAGTATAGCAGATGTAGAAGATCACAGTGGAGCCGGCAGTGGGGGGGGGAGGTTATGGGCTGGGCGCAGCAGAGTGGACTTTTTTTGATTTTCATGCTAAAGCTAGCTCAACTGAAGCTTTAATTAATTAGTTGTTAGAAAAGAAATGTTAGCAGATATATGACAATAATAATAATATGGTAGTACATCAAATATCTTTGGTTTTTGGAGGATTTATTGAACAAAAAAATGGCCCTGAAAAGGAGGAACAAAGAACATGGTATTGGACATTTTTTACATTCATATTTGGCTGCATCTTTTTAGTAAAACATTTCTCATCGTATGTTAAATGTTTTGCGGTCACAGGTCTGGATGTGTAAAAAGTTGAATTTTGTCCAAATTGCTCTCAGCTATTCAGAGCCAGGGATGGAAGTTGTGAGACTTGGCATTGAATTAGCAGATTTTAAACCCAAGTGCAGCACTAAAATGTGGAGACAGAGAGTGCCAGCAATACATACACTACTAGTCAAAAGTTTGGACACTCATAGGATTTACCATGTTTTTCATGAAAAGATAAGTGTCTTTAGCTGTGTTACCATCATTCCAAAAAAAAGGGTTTTTTAATGATCAGTTATCCTTTTAAATTAATAAAATTGCATCAGCAAACATAACGTTCTAATGGAAGACAGCACTAAAGTTTGCTGATATTAGGTCTCTACATTAGTCATTTACAATTTTAACAATGTCTACATTGTATTTCTGATATCAAGTCTTTTTTCTATTTTTACTGACAACAATATTTTATTTGTTACAGAAGCAGTGTAATAAGCACAATTATAACAAAGCTACTTTAATACAAAGAATGACGCCCAGTGGCAATGTTAAAATCATCATGAAGATAATATGTTTGTTTTGTTTTTTTGCATGATAATGTGTAATTACGGCTTTGGCAGCGCAACAGCAGAACTGTGTTTAGACACGGTTTTCTGGCCCCTGATCAACATTTGTTTTCAGTTTCACCACTTTACAACCTGCTTCGTTGAGTCAGAGCTAACCTTTCCCTCAGTCTCACGCTTGTTTAGCCTTACTCCTGTTAAGGTGCGTTTATTGTTTTTGAATGAGAAAACCGATCTTAGTAAAAATGTTTTAGAAAGTGGTTTTTAGTCTTTAGTTTTTTTTTTCATATTTCACAGTTTAAAACCAACGAGTTTGGACGCCAGCAGTAGTTAACAACACATACTGTAACATGTATGACCTTTAGCTGCCATCCCATTATCACCTCCCTACACTTGGCAAGTATGTGCATCAATGGTGTGTTTAGCACCCAGACTTTCACAGTAATCATTTAACGGAGATGCAGCACTTTCTATTATCTGCCATTGCCACAGTACAACAGTTCAGATGGTTTTACACAGATTTTGTTGTGTCTACGTAGGTTTGTGGGCACAAAGCAGCTTCAGGGACTCTCATATCAAAAGATTTACACACACTCGACTTAACTTCTCTCAGATATGTGGCAATTTATTTCAATTATTTACACATATAATGAACAGAGCGACACCTGAATATTCAATTTGCAGACAGGTGGAGTTTTGGCTAGATGTAGCAGCTCGGGGCAGCTTTTTACCTGTCTGCGGCAAACACCACAGGTCTTGGAGGTTAGCATTGGTGATCCCACACCAGACGGACGATGATGTTTAGGTCAGCTGCCTAAAGACGACTACAGAACATGAATCAATAAGCTGAAAGTGGGCAGCAGGGAAATAGTCGTACTTTATGCTTAATGGAAAAAGAGGATTGTGTATTATTATTAGATGCTGTCCTTTTCCACTTAAATACTAGGAGTCACTCTCAGTTTATAGGGAGCGTGTCAGAGGTTCTGGTTTAGCAGGAGCACAGAGAAACAGGCCACATGCACTACCCCATTAACCCTGTAAAGTGGGATTTAATTCTGACAGGTTCTAAGCACCAATTCAGGCCCAAACAGGGTGAACTTGACGACAGCAGTGGACAGCAGATGCCTCCTATATTTTCCAACTCAGAGCTGCCATGCTAATGATGTGCAGTGGGTGGTGATGCACTGAGGCATTAAACATGCCTCTGCCACGGTGTGAGAACGCATTCTCACTTTCACGGATTCTCAGAGATTACATAAAGCCACGTCTTCAATGTGTTACACTGTGAAGTGTCATCCTGAAGAGCATGCATACGCTTCACAGTCCCTTGTTTTTTCTCATTTTCACAGACTTATTTGCTCATACGTCTCAGGTCGCAGGTCTGACATTGACAACGCTGTCAAAGATTACCGTCAGACGATCTACCCAGCTAGAGTGTAAGCCTGCACCTCCAAGAAAAAGACTACTGGAGGGAATGATGGCTTAAACATAAAGGTCTTACCTAGTGGTTAAGCTGCTCAGTAATTGGCAAAAACACCCTGTTATTCCAGCTTTTCCTTTCCTTGAAGTTTTACCCCTGTTGTTGTTTTCCCTGCTCGGGCTGCTTGACTGAAGCAACGTGCCAGTGGGTGACAACATGTAGCAAAATATGGTTAACATGTTTCATGTGACACTTCAATTTCCTCTCTGTCAATCAGTGCAGCTGCTATATCTCTCTTATTGCTCTGCGAGACTGACAGCTCATGATAGATGTTGTTTTCAGTTAGCAGCAGAAATGTGTGATTACAACGAGGAGCATGTAGATACACGCATAGTGTAAATGCGAGTGAGACTTACAAACACCTGTTCGTTCTCCAAAACCTCCTCCTTAACAAGTTATTTAGGTCATGGCCGAGTCCAGAAACAAGCTGAAAACACTTAGAGAAACAAAATTGACTTGAAATTCAGAAAACTGCTGCATAAATATCGAAATCTCACTCTGATCTATCCTAAACTTAAGTAGTGAGTGTATATTAATCTTGGGCTAAATGTGTTTGGTTTTTTTTGCACTGCACAAAATAGCAGCCTCCTTGATTTATGTCAGTGCATTTATCTGAAATTCCCTCTAAATTACTTTTCTTTACAGTAAATTGTGTACAATCAGTGCATAGAGGTGATGGCCTGTGGCCTCCCGTACGGCAGCTTTGGCCTTGGAGAAACTGTCATAAAAATGGTGCTTCCTGGAGAGACAGCCAGTGGCATTGCTGAGTCGACAGCTCCACTGTGTCCTAGAGTAGTCCATTAGCTCTACCTGCCCCTTTTCTCCACAGGATCCCCACAGCACTAAATGAAGCCAGGCATATTTTCATCTTCCTGACAGCCTGGCTGCGGCTGCAACCAGGGGAGATGGAGGTCGGTGTCAGCCTACACATTCTGCCGCATTTCTGTTGGTAGGATTGGCCCAGATGCTGATGCACACACCACTATTATTCATACAGGACTTTTGTTTCTCTTTTAGAATTCATTACAGTGAGGAAGAAACACACATTAGAATATGAATTTCCTTATACTTTGGAGAAAAATGACATTGTTGAACATCTGGCCAAAAATGGATGCAGTTTGTTTAAATTCAGTAGAATATGAACCACTCTTTTGTGCCATTATGAAGACACAATAAAAAAGGCAAAATTAAGTATTTTTAACATTGTTGCTTTGCACTGAGTAACCCAAGTTAGCTAGTTAACCTCTCAGTTCAAATAAGCCGTACCAGCCTGAAGCCACTGTATCTAAGCAACATCAAACATAGTGGTGTAACAGTAGCTGAGGAGGTTACACAAATCTACACTGCATACATGCTCACAAACCGCCTACACTGTGTCTACTGAAGCGCCATACTGCAGAAGCAATGCCAGTCTTACCAACTGTAGCAGTACACGTTCCTGTTGTAATGATGGAAACACCAGTTTTTACAACAGACCCCATCCTCTGGTCCTAAGATGCTGTTTTGCATTTACATACTTTTTGGATGACTTACTATAATTAATTGCTAATAATTCAAAACTTGCATCAGTTACTTAACAGCTGTTTTGATAGTTTTGACAAAATAAAATGAATGTAGTCTCTTGAACTTTGAATATCTTGAAAATGTAGTTAAAGCCCTATAACTAGTTAGTGATCTTTGAGTTGTTACTATCATGCCAGATATTATTAAAGACTGAAATAGATAAAATATATGGATTGGTACAGCTTTAACTTATCATACTCTTTATGTATAAAAAGCTTATTTTACATTGTATATCACATTTACCAGTATATTCTGTATCTGCTCTGTTCTAACACATGAACTATAGTCTTTCCATCCTTTAGTATTATGAAATAACCAGTGCTGGGCAGCGATTAAAAAATGTAATCGTGATTAATCGCATGAGTTTTCTGCGATTAATTGCGATTAATCGCACTGTTACCGGCAAAAATGAATAATGAATTCAAAAGTAGTTTATTGGACACGTTTATTATATAA
>JAUBNQ010000003.1:19116632-19130177 GCA_032353495.1 Ctenopoma kingsleyae | reverse complement strand
AGAGAAATACATTGACCAGTTTACTGTTGTCGTTTGTCTAGATTTTGTAAAGTCACAGAGCAAGATTTCTTACAAATGTAAAGGATCAGTAGTCGCTTCAATGATTTCAGAGCTGGTGTTTTATTTGTCTTTTGTCAGTCCAGTTTCACTCATGGTAACTACTGGTGACAACCAATTATTAACACAAACTAATTCAATAACGTTTGCAGACACTGACAGCAACAAAAATGTGTCTGTGTTGGTTCAATAAAGGAAAGGTTTCAATAGAAAGTACATTCTTGAAGGTCCACAGGCTGATTCTGCTGCTTTTAGGAAACCTCACAGCAGTTTGATGGTTTCTAATCCTATTGTGTGAAAACAGAATATTTTATGAAGAGAAATATTTTGAATTATGTATGGGAGAATATTATTAACCTATATAAGATGTTTAAGGATCAAAATCATTCCGTATTCAGCATTTTTAGGCTACAGTTTTGAATGTTCCATAAGTTTACTTGGAACTTCTCCCCACTGTATATAGCATAGTCAGCAAATTATACATTGTATCTTATTATAATATTCATAAATACACTTCTGTGGTGATGACAAGGTCACAGAGCATAATTACAATCTCAATTTCTATGAGTTTCTGTGATAAATATGCATTATTTTATTGTTTGTCTCCTTTATCATAAGATGAAGGAAGCAAATCGCTGAATTTGTGTCCAGTGTTTGCATTGTACCGCTGTCTTTTTTATCATCTGACAAGCAAGAGATGGGTCATAGAGTTCAGTTGGGTTATGGCTACAATGTGATGCCCACACAAACACATGTGCATCCTTTTATGTCTCTTGGATTCTTGTGAACATCATTGCACCTGCCTCCCTGAACTGCACAGTGAAAAAGCTTTTTTAAAAGACCAGCATGAGGAAGGAAGTTTCTTCTGGCTTCCTATTTTTTTCCAAGCTTTATCTTATTTATCATTTCATTTTTTTTTAAATTTTAGCCAGCATCCTAGGTACTTACTCGCCTCTCTTCTCTCTGCTTCCAGACCTTGTTTTCACTTCCTGCTCATTTAAACCAAGTAACGCCACAGAAACTAATTAAACTTCTGGATACTTGCTAAACATTTACTGTTGATGTCTTATCCTAGAAAACTTCCACCTATTACACTTTTGCTATTTGATGCAGCTGCTCATGATTTCATGCATGAGGGCAAATTTGTGCAGCAAAATCCTCTGGCAGGTTGAGAACACTTTGATAATCTTTTTGTGAGCACATCTTTAAATGAACAGGTGCCAACATAAACGCACCCTGCAACTATTCTAATGATAAGCATACAACCCAGGCCTAAAGTATAAGGAATGCTGTCACATGAAGTGGAGGCCTGTAGCAATTCTGGCATCTTTGAGGTAACTCAAATTCTAAAAGGCCCTAAAAAGTAATCTTGTGCACTTTGAACATCTCCGCCACCCAAGGGGATCTTCAGGGAACTTTAATGTTCTTACACAGTCATTGTGAATTCATGACTCACCCTGAGGGTGACAAGAGCATCCCTGAAAGATCCAATGATTTGTGCAGTGAAAATGTTCCTTTGTATTTGTGTAATGCTGTAGCCGTCACCTCTGAGTTCAGTGGATTAAGATCATATGCTACCATACATGTCCATAAGAAGACGAGAGTTAGACTTCCACAGAGATCGGCAGAATGGAATACCAGACTGACTAGATGTATTTATGATGCTTCACAGGCCGGATACTGAAATGAAAGAGGCACCACTCGAGGGGCTCTCTGTCTTAATCCATGGACATTATCTCTACACTATAAGCGGGTCTTGGCTCGTTACCTCGCAGTAGAGAGCCAGCCTGGCAGAGTTGCAGGGAGAGAGGCAGAAAGGAAAAGAGAAGGAGGGAGGGCCTCGCCCGGCCGCCGAGAATGTAATCTCCAGATTAGGGGGCGAGACGAATTCCTGCTGCCAGCCTGACCTTGTCAAGGCAGTGGAGGAGCCAGAGTGAAATTGAGATTTCAGGACAGGAGCGAGTCAAGACGTTTTTTTTTTTTTGTTTGTTTTATTAATATTTTTTTAGCGTTAGAGTTTCTCTTTTAAGGGTCACAGCCTTGACACTGTGATTCACACTAAATGTGTGTGGTCACACTGGTAGCACACATGAAATGTGTGTGGAGCAAACTGTTTCTGGCACTGACCATACTGCCTGAAACCCTCAGCAGTCAGTCTAGTGCACAGTCTTTATGGGATGAGGAAACAACATTAAAAAAATGACCAAAGCAGCACAGTTTGTTCTAATTTTCTGAGTTTGGAAAATAGCACTGTTCATAATTTCATCATCATACGTGAGTATTTAGGCATGGATTAAACGCTGGTTGCCCAGTGTTATAACTGAAAGATTTGAATTATGTCACTGTCTAAATTAAAAATGTAGGCACTAGTACAGAAAACGCTGCTCTGCTGAAACTGATGTAATATACAGTTCTACAGCGTGATCAGTTATCATCAGTCTGTCGTGTCTGGGACATTTATTTAAGATTTTCGACGTCACTTTTAAAGAACGCAATATCATATTTTTGTCCTACAGAATAAAAAGCCTACTACCTAGCTTGGCTGAACCATGATAGGCACTGGTCACTGTTTAGCCACTGTTAGCAAAGTCTAAACTAGATATTACTGTGTAATCGACGCAGTGAGTCAGTTCACTGACTTTATGACAAGTTTTGTGACTTGATGTCACTTTACTTGCCACATGTTCAGACAGTTCAGCAAAAATGACTTTATCTTGTTTTAAGTATTTATGATTAAATAAATAATGTTTAGGAATATTTATAATCTCTGATAAGTGCATGGAATGTGTAACGACATTCAACTTTATTATTCAATTTCCTATATTGTTACGGTGTAAGGGTAGTTTACTCATGCTTGTAACATAACTTACTTTCTTTAACAGGGCAAGGCATGGGGTTTTGGTTTAAAAAGAAATCCAAAGCAGAACAAAAGAGGCTTAAAGAAGCATTATCTTGAGGCGCTGCATGTGACTGGTAAAGCAATATTATGAACGCAGGACACCTGGACAACAATACCGTACTTGAGTTAAACTGCTCTTGATAATATTACTGCACATTAAAAATTAGAACATCATATTTGTCAAATGATACAATTTTTATGGTCATGCTGCTCAGCAGTAGAATGACAAAACCTTTTTCCATCTCAGCTTCACCCACATGAACATTTTGTGTTGTTATGTACAGTTCTGTTCATTGGAAAAATGCTTTCAGGGCTTTTACATATGCACAAGAAGTTTTAATAAGTTTTATTTTGTTAACAACCTTCCATTTTTATTGTTTTAACTAACGAGCTTGAACTCTGTGACCCTGGAGTTTTCTGATTGGGTTTATATGAGTATGTTCTGGTGGATAGGAACTAGAAAATGAGAATAATGATGCAATATTCCTGTTTGAACATTTCATTCATTTAACCCATAATTGCAAAACAACAAAATAATGAGTCTGTCCGTCGTAGACCGCAGACTGCATAAAGCAAGTGGTGGGAAAACTGCCGATAAACTACGACTGAGCTATTTAGACAAGATATGTTTTTATTGCCTCAGACGCTCGCTGAAGCAGAAGAGAAACTCACTGTCTTCTCATTTTCAGTTCAATTATTTACGCAAGAAAACACACAGTGAGCTAAACTTTCTGTGCAGGTGCATATTGTCTGTGCTGTGGTGAAATGACGAGCAGTGCAAATAATAATAACCTTCACATCATACAAATGAATACAGAAAAACTGGCAGTTTTACAGGTTTTGACATGATTGGGTATGGGAGCGGCATCGCCCAGAGATAACAAAGTAACTCAGCACATACAATTTTACATCAAAGACAATAACAGATATTATACTATGCTCCTTAATTGATTTGTCAAAGGTTTCTTCTGTCATTTTAGACCATTGGAAGGTCTATTAATAGAGCATAAAAGCTGATGCAACTCCTGACAGTCTGTCTCTACTGCAGCTCAAGGTTTTATGTGAGAAACGCACATTGCCAGAGGGAACCATAGTTAGAGAAATACCACAGTTAGATAAATACCTGTAGGTTGAGCCACTGACTTAAAAAAATCTGTACTGTTTTTATGTAATTAAGTAATTCCAACACACCAGTCAGTTCTGATAAATTGAACCAAGACAAGGGGTCATGTGACTCTACATCGATGAAAGAAAACACCAGTTGGGTTTTCATTCATTTCCATGCTACTGTCCATCCTTAAAAAGGTGTCATATTTATAGGTCTATAATTCAAGGTCTGTGTCGAGTATTCAAAATTGGAGACACAAACTGGTCAGAATACCCTTGAAAATCCGACACCACAGTGAGCTGTTGAATAATTAGTGTTTGAATCAGCGCATACACGAGGGAGACTGTAGCTCTCATTAGATTTGTTAGCTGTGAACGTTTGCTTCGCACATATTGTTTACCAAAGTGGCACCACTAAGGGCACCCAGACTGTCTTATTAGAGAACTGCTGACCCAGTGCTATTTTTCACATTCGAATTAAAGCAACATTGGCTCTTAACACTTTGATATTATTGGTAATCAGTTACGGGAAATGAAACCAGGATAATTCAAAAAGTAGAAAGCAAACATTCCCTTATATTGCAATGTATAGCAATTATTCCCAATAGTGTGCCTGTTTATATGCCTGTTTATAGATTGGTTTTCTCTGCCCCCTTCCACCCAGTGCATTTGGCTCCTTGTGGATCAAATAACTTGCATCTCTGTGTACATTTTAGGGGAGAGGAGAGTCAATGTTGAAGCCACACTTTCTTATTTAGCATGGTGAATCACCATCAATTTAAAACAACAAAAAATAAAACAGACACAAATATTTTCAGTTTCAAAAAATGGCACATCAAAAGCAAACCCCAAATACAATATGCTGAAAATAATATGTAAAAAACATATATAAAAGAAAAGGACTTCACTTCTGTTTCTTCACTTTTAAATGGTTAAATGTTTTTCGGGAGAGCAGATTTTGCTTAGCAAGACAGAGGTTAAGTTGAGGGAAACCTTTGTTGTATTTCATGTGATTTTCATAATATCTATCTACTGTATGTAACCTGTGTGGATTCTGTTTACATTCTATCAAATTAACAGGTACATTCACTACATGTCTGACACATTATCCTGTTAGTTGAGAATCTCCCTTCCATCCTGTCCGGTAACAAGACGCGCACACGCAGCATGCAAATACTGTATTTATGATGTATCTCACCCTTCAACAGGAAATTGGTAGACTTAATGACCCAATTGCCTCCGTTCCCATCTCAGCTCTCCAGCACGCGGCTGAAGTCATGCATAATCCCACAAAATCTATCCAGCTTATGAATTTTAAATGGGAAGGCCTAAATCACAGAGCTGCTTTTAAGTGAATCCAGAACAGCAGACAGCTGGGACAGTGTCCCATTGTGGGCTTGTTGTCACCCAGGCAGACACATTTTATAGACTGTCCTTGTTGACTGTTTTAGATTAATATTTTTTATGTTCATCAAGTGTATCGCCTGTATTGCTAAACCTGAAAAATGCCATTCAGCAACAACAGAGACTTGTGAAGTTATGTGAAGAATAAAGGCAGTTTTAAACCAATGTGTATCAGCTGCTCAGATATTCAAATGGAATCAATGAATGCATTATTGCATTTTTAAGATTATCTTCTTCTTCTATTCGTCTATCTTGTTGCCCAGTTTGACTCTGACACTCTCGACTTTTGGCTTACATATTGTAGAATATGTATGTACACCCTGCTCCTCTTGTGATGGCTGCTCCTGCTGGAACATGCTGTTTAATTATTATTGCTGAAGAGCAGCTGAATTCTGTTCATTCCTCCTGTTTAATTTGGACGATGTGCCATATAGAAACCGCAAATGTGCAACAGTGCAGTTAAAAAAAACAAAAAACGTTTTCATTTATGACGCTCCACAATGGTTTGATAAAACAACAAATGAAAGGATTTATGTCTTGAGTCTTATTTTTATAGTCCCTGTCATTAAAGCTGGGTTAAGTACTATGCACTTTCACATGCGTCATTAATATTCACAACAAAACATAACTAATTCTTGCAGTCTGCAACTTGTGCTGTCTACACTGTGCACAACTGACTGGGACTAGTATGACATGACGCTACCACATGTACTCAGAAATGCACACACACTGACAACATAGGGTGTAAGTGAGTGTAGCAGCTGAACAATTTACCTGGAAGATAGAGACATATGTCGACAAGATAGACCATAAGCTATCACCATGTCATAACATTTAGTCTTTTACTTAGATAACTTCTTTGACAAAGAAAAATAACACAAGTAACTTAAGGTAGGCTGTCTAATTAAACACAAAGTACTATGGTGCACTGAATTATTGATGTCTATAGGGAATACTACTGAACCTTGTGCAAACATAGCATCTCTGCGAGGTTGGGACCCCATGTGATCAGGATATGAATAAAACTATTTCATTTCTTTTATACACATAAAGAAGTAGTGTTCAAATCATTTTTGAGAAATAAAATATTAATATTTTAAAGACAGACTAATTATATTAGCATCCCATTAACACACAAATGACTCCAAAGTGGCCTCATTCGTTTGTGCATTGTGCACATTTGTGTAAGCAGAACAAACAGCTGTGCTTCATTATTCTCTTGTTATCAAAGTTTATTTCTCTGACATGCAATGCTCATAGCTTGAGAACTAATGAAGCAATACAATGTATCTCCTGCTGCCTAAGAAGCATTTTTTCATAGATCAACATTGTAAAAGAGTGTCTGTAAAATGTACTTATTAATTACTATTCTTTGTTTAATAATTTTATTTATATATTTAAAAATGATGGGCCAGGGAAGTTATACTGAAGAGCATGTGCATTCATTGGGTATTCAGAGTGTTGCACAGCTGAACATTTGGCATTATAACAACCATGTATTATCTGGCAGTTCATATGTTTCTCTGTTAGACGTTTTTGTCGTAATGTCAAATGATGGCCAAATCTGGCAATGTTACCCAAGATGTAGCATCTCTGAAATATTTATCGTAATAGTAACCATATTGGAACCTCACAAATCAAAAAAGAAGAAACTAGAATAAACACTTGCAAGTTGCAGTTTACGTGCGTGTCTGTTCAGATTCATATTCTCATCAGTTCATCCTTGAGTCCAAGTGGGTTTGTGCCAAATGAAATGAAATTCCCTCCAGGTGTTCTTGAAGAGAATGGCATGCATGACGTTACAGTGATCTTGACTGTTGACCTTTGACCACCAAAATTTATTCTGTTCATCCTCCAAGTGGACGTGTGTTCCAAATGTGAAGAAATCCCCTAAAGGCAGCACTGTTATATTACATTCACCCGAATGGGATGGACGTAAGGCCATAGTGAACTTGACCACTGTGACCTTTGACCACCGAACTCTAATCACTCCATCCAGCCCAAGTGGACATTCGTCAATTCTGAAGAAATTCCCACGAGGCAGTCCTGTCTTATCACTTTCACCGGAATGGGATGGATGGATAGGCGGACAGCGTGTAAACATAATGCCTCTGGCTGCCTCCTGCCATGGAGGCATGAAAATGTATAGCAAACGTTGCAACTTGCTCCTTCAAGACACAAATAGAAGAAAAGCAAGGAAAAGAATTCAGCTGCTATTCAGGAGTGAGAAAAAACCAACATGTTCCAGCAGCCCTCGATAGGGAACATGTTGTAGCTACTGTACATATTCAGCAATATATAGGCCAAGTGGTTCCTCCAGAGTCCATAGAGTCAAATTTAACATCTTAAGTAAATCTTCAAAATTCAACATTATATTCACTCATTTCATATGAGTCTCTGCCGCTGAGACAAAGGCTTTAAAATCTTTAGCAACCCACTGAATTCATTCTTCACATAGCTTCACAAGTCAACATTGCCGCTGATGCGTTTTCACACAGAGCAGCAACCATAAAAATCGAAAGGAAAAGGCCTTCTGTGAGATTTTCAATGAGTTCCAGGATTCTACGTTGCTGATTCACTACAGGGGTTGTGTTGTGCCTCTCGAAGTAGAATATGACACTATTCATTATCCATTTGCAGGCAAAAGAGAGGGCTCTCATACAGCTAGAAGGGGGGAAAAAACAATAGACACATTGTGCTTCTGTCAGTGATGCATGTTTAAATCTGTTTCTTTTGAGCACTTGGTAATGACTCGGAGGTGGAGGTGGTTCTCACCACAGTACGCATTGGCACATTTTCTCCCTCATAAAATGCAGCACAAACAAGATCTTTTGAAAAGACCTGTGGTTAATTCACACCATCTCATTCTGTGTTGCCATGTTCAGAGGGCAACCTCATTTCAAGCTGTAGTTTGGCTACTTACTTACAGCTGCTGATTGATTGCCATGCCCTGATGGGGTTTATTTAGCCTTGCAAGTTGGAAAAGATGTTGCTATAAGCTTTAAAAAGACATTTTTTTTTAGAGGATTTGCAGTTGAAACACAATCTCAGTCACAATCTCCCAACACAGAGCTGAATGTTTTGAGGACAACGCCTTGTGGAAGGAGGAAACTCCGTCTTGGCATGTTGCTAGGCGATGCATTAATATTAATGTTGTCTTTTCTCAGAACGTGTGCACTCTCTGCCCCCCTTGGGATAAACTGAAGCTTCAAGATATCTCCATCTCTCTGATACTTCTTTTTATCCTCGTTAAAACTCATATCAAAGGTTTTAATTACATTCTGTGAATATAATGCTGCAGAGCTTTGTTGAGAAACCACAATTGCCTTTTTTAGCTTCTAGTTTACAGTGATGATATGCTTGACACATTTCTGACCTAAAGTAATTGAAAAACAGATATGTGGTATATCTGGTTATGCTGTGTTTTGAACATGAATGTGTGTGATCTGAATCTGAATTTCAGATTGAAACAGGTTTTATTTTTGCCTGAATCTACTAACAATCACATCTGACTCAGTGTTCAAAAATCAGTGATAAAAAATCAACAGAGAAGCTAAACCAACATGATTACTATGTTATGTTGTAATCCTATTTTCTTTTTTCCATTTAAAATCATTTTGCACAGGAGAAATAAATCTGTAATGGAGTTCGCCCTCTGCCTTACCCTTTCCCCTGCCAGGCTTTTAGCCTGGAGTCTTTATCGTAGCCTCCCTGTACCTCTCAACTGCCCTCTCTGCAAAACCATTTTCCTGGCACTGAAACACAGATGTTATCCATCTGATTAAACGTTCAAGGTTACATCTCCAAATACATCAAAGTCTACCTCTTCCAAAAGAAGAAGCGTGACAGCCAATATTTTTTGTAGCCTGGAGGTGCAAGCTCCAGTGTCCTCCCCATCAGTTTTTTTTCTAAGAACATGAAAGGGACTCTGGCAGATGTCGTGTCTGTACAATTAAAGTGGTATCTCTCCTTGAATGACAAAGTATTGTGGTGATTGAGCTTTAGCCAAGAGGTGCGATGAATGATGAGAAGGGATCTAACAAGGTTTATCAAAAAAAGCTAACAAACATAAGGTTGTTTGCTATAACTAAACATGGTCGAACAAATCTGCTGATTACTACTCAGCTGAAATGATCTGCTGTCCATCAGTGCCTGCCAGTGTGTAACACTGTCTCTCTTTGAAAGATTTGTAGTCTCCAGGCCAGAACACAGATAACCCAGAGAATATCATCAAATCATTTTTTGACGTTTTGCAAGTGCTTACACAAGCTGTGTAGTGTAGTACTGACTAGTGATGTCTATGTGTAAAATCTGTGGATTTTCCCTCTATTTATTATGTTAAATAATGCTTATTTTGCAGCACTTACTTATTTATCAAGAAAAAATGCCAAACAGATTCTGTTTCCATTGTATTAAATAGCAGCATATTGAATTTGTCTCTGATTTCTGGGCTATTGTATGGACAAAAAGCATAATTTCAAGATGTCACCTTGGGAAATTTTAAGGAGCCTTTTGGAAATTACCTGACTGAGAGAAAAATAAAATAAAATAAAATGCACGCACACACACACACACACACACACACACACAATGAAAGCAATTGACAGTAACAATAAAAAAGGCAATCATTATTTCACAAAAGCCCAAGTGGACATATTCAAATATGGAGTGGGTATGACTCAGTTGGTAGAGCGGGTTTTCTGAAAACTGCAGGATACTTGGACAAGACACTGAATCACCAAGTATTATCAGCGTCTTGCTGGCAGCTGTTCTCAACAACAATGTTGCCATGGGTTCAATATTTTCATTTTTTATTTTTATTTAAGTCTGTACTGTTTGACTATGCATCTAAAGCACAGAGTCATGAGATGTAATAATTGGTACTTTAAAAGTATTTTGATTTTCTGTTGATTTACTAAATAATTAGTCAAGTACAAAAGCTGTGATGATGGTAGAGATGGCGTTAGCTGAGAAATCACTAGCCTTACTCTGTTCAAAGTTCAAAAATACCAGTACCAAAATCTTCAAAGCTCACTAACTAGGAATACATCTTATATGTTCATTTTCTCAGCCTCATCTTCATCAACTGTTGTCACAGTTAGTTTGATAGGTTTGCTACCAAATAAAATAAACTGCTGCTCATCAAGTGCGCAACTTTCCCAGGTTTTGGACTCTCAGTCAAGCCGGGCTAGCTAGCTGCTCCTAGCTTTATGCTAAGCTAGGTTAACGAGAATCTGACTCAAGCTTGGTTCTCAATGAACAGGCATGTATTCAATGTCAGTCTTCATATCAAAAGGTCTTGTATATTTGCTTCTTTTTATTACTCATTACTTTTCTCCTTCTTTTTTTGCAGAGATTGAAAGAATTCAGAAGGACGAGGGGAAGGAAGAGGAGAAGTTCATTGACGTCGTCATCAACAAGAACATGAAACTGGGCCAAAAAGTTTTAATACCAGTCAAGCAGTTTCCTAAAGTAAGTGCTATAGTCCCGACACCAGAGAGTTCTCCAAGAATGTGATGTGCACAGATAGAGAATTTTAGATGTGTTATTTATAGATAATGAAGCCAGCTACAGTAGGTCTGGTTTTTGATTTAAATTCCTTACAACAGCCACTTGACACTTTTTGTTGATGCTTTATGTTATTAGATGTAGCATACTGGAAGATGGCTTACAGAAGACTCTTGTGTGACAGAATTGGGGTAGAAGTATATTAGGGATGTTCCTTCCTGCCCGAAGAGTAGTTTAAGCTTTTAAAATGTTACCACTGTAATTTTTGCTCCTCCTCTGTCATACACACACGTCTCGAGCACGGTGACCTTGGTCAATGACGCTTTGATGTCTCGGTATATTAATTTGGTTGATGAATATTTATGAATACACGATTCAAAGGAATTATCTCACATTGGATTTCATTTTCTTGAGTGTTTAGTAGACATCTTATGACGGTAGATACGTGCTCTTCTAGGTCTTCTTCAAGTGCCAGAAGTTTTTCATGAAAAGAGTGCAGTTACAATGCAGCACATAAGTCACATGGACACAGTCCTAGACAGTCAGCTTCACGATGACCTCCACGTGAAGCTGCTTTGAGTGATAGTACTGTTGCCACTTCAGAGCACTTCAGTTTCGCCCGACTAAAGGAGCCTTCAACGGCAGTAGCATTTTTTTTGCAGCCGTACATGCTCAGTGCCTGACAAGGATTTCCCTCTGGGAGCACAATGGGGAGTCTGGTGTAAAAGTGAGAGGGCCACTCATAGACGGGGACATCACTCAAGTTTTCACCTCAGCCCTCCAGGGAAAGTGGACGGCAGTAACTTGCAGTATGCGAATGGAAATTACACACACAGCGCAGCAGTCTTAAACTGAACCAATGTCAGTCCAAAACTACATTTGGTTTTTAGTTTCCCAGCATGCTTTTTGCTCACAGGAATATTAACAACTTTATTTATTTATTACGATGGGTGTAAAAATTTGCACACACCTTTTAATTTAACACTTTATGGTAACTTTGAGGTCCCACCACAGAGCTGTATCAGCTCTGTGAACAACACATCCTCAGTCATCACCTCTCCTCTGAGACCCCTCCTTTTAAGTTTTTAAAAAATTTGACTCATGAGAGTGGGAAATTGGAACTGGAACAAAAGACAAAACAGTCACTGATATTATAAAATAGAGATTTTCCAAATGCATTTAAAAATCCACACCATTATTCAACTTAAAGTAGTTGAATTAAATACTATTACTGTGATGACTAATATCCTTTTTTCACCATCTGCCCAGTCAGCACTCATTTGATGATTGAAAGAAAGAGGAGACAGAGTTTGTGAGGTCGTGCGTGTTTTGACTTGATGAAAACATTACACGGAAAATTAGAAGATCACCAAACTCATTACAGTTCATCCTTAGGAGACCAGGAATGTCCAGAGTTAAAGTGATGGACCAAGAGACTGATACTGTAGCATGACAAAAAAATGTATAGATTATTCCTTTTGTTGATGGTTAAACTAAAATACAACAATTTTACTATATTGGATTTGATATTTGCATTTGCTTTGAATGTAACCTTTTTATGTCTTACCCTAATAGTGCATTGGGTAGTGAGACAAAATATTATTACAGTTTCATTTTGCTATACTGCGTACTGTATCGTAGTTTGTTTTTTCCACCAGGTGTTCATTTGAAAGTAATCTTACTTGTGCATATTATTTGTTGTATTCATGTAAATTTCCATGGTACCAGCAGTCTGTGAATGTTGTGCCTGGTTTTTGAGACACTAGCTTATAGTATGTAGCCATAGTTTTAACTGCAATTTAGTGCTTGTATTTCTGTGTGTAGTTAAGACTTGCTGTCAAACAAAAGTTTGACTTTTAAACCAGCTAAATAATTTGATTTAGCCTGATTTTAACATAGACATCAAATATATTTGTCTATCTCCTAATCACCAAATCAAAGCTTATTGTCTACAGTATATCAATGAAGCACTTAGAGTCACTGCTGACATTAACTCCACAAAGTAATTTCTTATTGGGCACTAGGTATGTTTTACATACTGTATGTTTATCATGTCATCTGGTGGCTGATCTGAGTGTCCTATGTTCACAACTAAACAGATTTGCTTTGACAGCTTTGATAAGTAGAGCCACTAATACGCTGTTTAGAGCTCCAACAAGCCACCGAAGGAAGACAAATTCAATTTGTTCTATCTGACAGGTAGCAATGGCAAGAGCGATCGGTCTGACTTGAATGGGTTTTCTGCTGAGCTGTGAGCATCACCTTTGGGCTTTTGGCATTGAAGTGGCAAAGACGTTTTCCAAACAGCCGCTTAGGAGCATGTGTGGAGAGGTTAAATCCATCCTCTGCAAACATTACTTTTTATCAAAATGAAGCAGGCAAGGACACCACGCAGCATGTTCTGGGTCTCCGATGCTCTGTGACAAAATAGAACTGTTCCTCAGTGATGATTTTTAATACACAGCACAGATGAATGGTTAGACTAGGATCATCACAAGAGTGATGATATTCTGTGGTTCGGTTGTGTAAAAATAGATGCATATCCAATATCTTAGATTTTATACACAGGG
>JAUBNQ010000003.1:19079025-19093599 GCA_032353495.1 Ctenopoma kingsleyae | reverse complement strand
TGAAAAACAGAGATTTTCATGTTGGTCAGTATTGCCTCTTTCTAAAGCCCTGTCAGACATGCACTGCTTTCCATTAAGCTGACAACATCTAAATGTCTTGACTTTATGTGTGAATGAACATCCTGGTCCCCGTTGCATACTA
Organism: Ctenopoma kingsleyae; assembly: GCA_032353495.1. Classification (NCBI taxonomy): domain Eukaryota; kingdom Metazoa; phylum Chordata; class Actinopteri; order Anabantiformes; family Anabantidae; genus Ctenopoma; species Ctenopoma kingsleyae. The sequence goes on along the minus strand of JAUBNQ010000003.1, from coordinate 19,093,457 downwards.
GGTGCAACAGCAATCTTACTAAGTGAGAGATAGCAACATTTATGTATGACTTTTCAACCCAAACGTGAAATGCTTGCAGTCGCATTAATCATGACATTATGTCCTTTCATCCATTCACTATCTAAACCACTTATCCTGTTAAAGATTGTGGGGATGCTGGAACCAGCTCCATCAAGATGGGGTACAACCTGGACATACAGAGACTGACAACCGTTTACACTCATATTCAGACCTACAGGCAAGGTGTACACAAAATTCTGAATTAACCGAAAAGCTGTAGATGAGAGTTGAGAGTTCAACCAGTGTTGACGGTGTGGAACATACTGCAACATAGGCCAGTAGATGCTCTCTGTCAGCCTGACATAAGCTAATGACCAATTGTCGTCATTGTCACGGACCAGCCTTCCCACAACTCTGCACAGTATATGCAAATATAGCAAGTACAGTTACCTGTTTCTGTAATAGTGATAATGAATTTCATTGGAGAGTGCAGATGTGTGACTGGGGGCCCGATTCATAAATGACGTTAATTCTGCACATAATATTTGACACATGGGAACAGACTTTATTTAAAACTTGGCCACGATCAAAACCAAAGGTGGTAATAACAGAAGAGAAAGCAAAGGCATTTGTCAAGTGTAACACAGAGTAGTTATACTTCAACTTGATGCATGGGACCAACATTTTGGCATCCTCAATCTGATACCCTGAGTAGTATTTCTACCCCTGCAGCAAAAAGCTTCAGCAAATTCCAGCCTGTTCAGCTTTCTGAAATATGCAGGCAGGAAGTGCTGAATAAATGACACATAGCTACTTTGAGAAATTTTAGACCAAGACAGATGACCAAGGGTTGCAAGTACTGTATTATTTGTTTTCTTCATAGCAATATCGTAGGGTGTTATTTTGCTTTTATCGTTAAGAAGTGAAGAACAGTGTGTGGCACAGCTGTACGGAGGCGAGACATTTTTCTTTGAGCAGATGGTATCATAATTCAGTCATCTGGGATGAACAAGGCTTTTCTTTCTTCTTTTGATTTGCTTAATTTTCTCACTTTGTTGTTTGCATTAGTGACACCTTTTTGGGTTTTAGCACGGGCCATGCAGCATGTGCAGTTCTCTGTTAAGTTCATAATATGAGGACAGTGTGTTGTTGAACTCATTTGGATTTAGTACAGTGTGCAGGGAATAAATCCAGCACCTGAAAAGCCTGCTCTGGGTGTCAGTGGCATCCTATCTGTTACAGTGGCATTGTAGAGCACGGTGGAGCGGCTGTGATACTGCTGTTGTAACATGCCGTGCCAGGCCCTCTGTTGGTCTTCAGTGGCCTCAGAGGCCAGTCCTTATCTTTTAACAACACGCCTCTCAGCCATCCACTGGCATACAAATGCAAGACTCACTTAGGGGCTGCTCTCTCCCTATCTCTCTCTCCCTCTCTCTCTCACTCTCACTCTCTCCCCTCCCTGTCTCTGCTCCCTCTCCACCTAACCTCTCACTGTCACACTAATCCTGTTTAGTGTTGGAAACACAACACTGTTGCAGTATTGTCGCACTATTGTGCTTTCCAAGATATTTTGAGTAAATGATATATCAATACAAACACATCAGATATTATAATAGCTTCACTCACACTATCATCACAGTCTATTTTAAAAACTGTTTTTCCACATGTCAGGCACCAAAGAAAAGGATCATTTTGAATGTGCCAGCATGATTTATAAGCTAAACATGTTTCTCCCCTCACCTCGATTGTAACTCAATTATAGAGCAGCTGCTCTAATAAATGGCAATAACATGCCATTGTTAAAGTTTAATGTGGTCCTTAATACCAGCTGATAGTGTCCAATGTGACTAGACAGCTCCTCGGTAAAGTCACTATCAAGATGAGTGGAGAAGTCTGTTAACACTAATGTCACATGGCTGGTGCTGAAAACTAATCAGGGTATCTGGTGCTGTCTTTCTCTGTGACACTGCAGTTATCAGCATGACAAGAAACACTAGCAGGTGAATAGTTTAGGCAGAATTCTTTGGTCCAGATTAATGTGAATCAATTATTAGTTACATCTGTTCATGTATTTATGTTTTATTGTTGCTGTGCCAGTGGCCCTAATGGACTGAAACAACAACAAGTGAACATGAGAATTATTACAAAAGTACCAGGAGAGTGGTTCCTCTGCTTCCCACGTTTGTGGCCTTTTGTCCAGTGCAACCAAACTTAAGTCAAACTTATCACAGGCTCTTCTTATAGGATCAAATGCCCACACAGTCACAAAGTAGAAGAAGAGGCTGTTCAGCAAGAATCATTTTATTATACGCATAATAATAACAGGACAGCCATCATCAGTGTAACATCCAGATTTGTTTAAGCACAGTATAAACATGTATTGTCTATATGTTCTCTGTACATGTGTTGTAACCAGTCCTGTATAGCTGATGACTTCATATCACCATCTCTAGCTCTCACTTTGTCTTGAGTGGTCAGAAGAAAGTCTTAAGAGTCACAGTGTCTCTAAGTTGTATTATAATCATAATGGTCCTTCAAACAAAATAAACATTCATTTATTGTCACCTTTTGTGTGATGCAGGAAATAGATTTTCTGTTGCCTCTAAATGCTTTTTTTTTTTGTCATATTTCCCGTGGTGTCAGTCTGTTTACCTAGCCTACGTGCACCATGTACTTTTGTACTTTATTTGACCTACTGTGTAGCAGGATGTCTGAAAATTTAATGCATAGATTTCATTAGATTTTGTCATTCATGAAAATTTCTGTCAAGGGGCTCCCAATATGTGTTTTAAATTGAATGCTGTTCCGCATGTTTTGGATAAATCAGGCAGTGATGCTGTGTTTTTGGGCGGCGCCATAAAATTATGTAATTTTCCTGTCAAACAAAGCCCTGATGTTTTATTTTCAGTCTTGCTGGCTGCCGTCATCTTGTCAAAGGGCTGTTTTTCAGCAGGTGTACTGCCAGCATCGCTGTTGAATAGAGATTTTATGCAATTTTCTCTAAAGCAAAACTAATTCTTTTTGGCCTCCACTTATACAACTTCCAGTATGTATACACACAATTTAAAGATTAACACAATAATGCGCCCAATGTACCCAGTGAGTGTGTTTTCAAATATGCTTTTATTTTATTTATTTTATTATTTATTTTATTTTTTTAATTGTTTAAACTGATTGCACAGCTACAGTATAACCAGCAACATGGCAATTAACTCTCCGTCAGGGGCGTCATTCTTTCTGCCTCCCTTGCTGCTTTTAAAAGGGATAATATGATTGGCCATTTTTGAAGCCCAGCCTAACTACATTTCTCCCACTTATATTGGGTTCACACTTCCACACTGCACCAGGCTGTGCCCTGTCTGCTCCTTGTTGTTGGACATGTCCTATAGGTGCCTTCACCCAGAATTTACACTAGTGTTTCTATCTGCACCTGTTTCAGGTTAACAGAGTCCAAAGATTTATTGAGCAATACACTGAGCCTCAAATGCTCCTGAGGTTAGTCCAGCATAGTAGTGTTCCACTATTAGTGTATGAATAAAAGCTAATGGTAAAGTGCTTTGGATGAGTTTAAATTTAAATAAATTAAAGCAAACACACAGCATAATTTCACTGTTGAATAGTCAGATGGTATAAAATCAATATTGACTGACTGACAAAGCAAGACCCACTGTGTTTTAATGTCACAGTGATGTTATAAATTGCATTAAAAAATGAAAAGTTGTCAAGGTAAAGTCACTGATCTGTGTTAGAGTTTAGATCCCTGCAGGGATATTATAGAACTATATTAAACAAAATGTGATATGAGAAGCTAAAAGATTGTAGTGCAGTGTTTTTCTTTTTCAGACTGAACCAACAAAGTTTATTTATCAGGTAAAGTCTATAACTGTTTTTTTTTTTACATCAGTGAATGAGAATGTGACATGAATAATGGCCAGCAGGGGACTGAGGCTGCTGATGAGGAAATCTACAGTTTAATTCAGACCTGCTGTATACTGAAAGACCACCCGTCTCTTTATAACGCAGGACTATAATAAGAAAGAAAATTGATTTATGAAGCGTTTACTAAGAAAAGTACATGTAATTTGTTATGTAGGATAAAACGTGATTCTACAATGAACTGAAAGTTTCACCACTAATCAGAAATAATGCTGAATTAAACTCTGATTATCAGTAGATTACCAGTAGAATATATGACAGGTACGGCCCACACAGTTCATTATTTTTAATTATCACCAGCTTTTCAGTAAATTACTGTGAGTGGTACATGATACTGCTGCTCTGTGTCATTAACCATTGAAAACTCAGCCTCACAGGCAATCAGATGTCTGTTTTTTTCTGTTTGCCAAATTCATGTTTTTCAGATCAAATTGTGTAACTCTGCAGCCAAGAAGTGTAGTTCCTGAGCTTTGTTCATTTCTGATGTTCACGAGTTAGCTTTCCATATATAGTTATGCTGGGCTACAAGCTTAATGTCTGGGTGCTAATTGCATGTGTTGATTGAGTTTGGAGAATTAACAGTAGAGTTCACAGTTTTCATGTTACTGCATGGTGTATATATACTTTTAAAGCCAAGTTTTTATGTATACCATAGACAAGTACAAAGCTTCCATAGATTAATTATTCATTTTAGTGGTGATAGTAACCACTGAAAACAGTTACTTCTTGTACAGATTTTGACAGCTCTCATGTTTTTATAGTATTTAATTTGACAACCGAGGCTACCTTCACAACTACAGCTACATGATTTGACTTTTTGTTACAGCTGCTGAGATTCCTATCATCCAATATTCATAAGTATGCTTGTTTATTCCAGCCTGCAATAGGTGCTGTTTAATAGAGACATCTTTTAAATGAATTGAAATAGAATCAGCCTTAATGGTTTGAGACAAAAACAGAGGTGTTATTTACATTTCAAATGGGATGACACTTCTGGCAACAGACTTAATAGGTGCCTTTTAGTTCAAGCTTCAAATGTTTCAGTTGTTGCTTTATACAAATAGTATATGTTTCTTATGTTTTTCACCAATTTGAAATGCTGCATTGCACGCTCAGTTAACTTTGAGCAATCATTATCTACCTACACTTTATTGTATTACAGTTCTAAACTTCTATTTTTCTGTTCTTACTGTGAACTGCACATGTGCCATGACAGAACAAAATTCAGCAACAATAATTATATATTCTTTTCGCACATGTACACCTACCCAAGTTGAAGGAAACATTCACGCCAGCCTCTGAGTTTTATATACAAAGCTAACTGAACTAGAGCTGAATGTACCCTGATTCTCCTATAGAGTATATAGAGATAAATGACAGTTGCTTTAGAGAATGTTGTTTTTAATCTATTGTACAGTAAAACTAGTTTCTTGACTCCTGTAGTGTAATAAAGTACTAACTACTATCTGATAACCACTGCTATAATATGATCACCAAGATGTTTAGATAGTAGACGTGAATGTGTGGTTGGTCTATAAAATACAATATCATCAGTCTCTTTGGTCTAATGATATGATTTATGATAATATCATACATATTTATGATCAGGCCTTATTCTTCTATCAGTTCTTGAAGGAAAATGTATGATGAGCAGATTTATATGCTGGGCTCCAATATCTGTATAGTACTGTATAATGCAAAACAATATGACACAAATTCCAAAGTAAAGTCAACACAAGTTTGCACCATCCCTTTACTATTAACCCAACCAAGAGATGTAATACACATGTAGCCACTTACACATATATAAAGGCAATTCTACTATTTCATTGGTTTCTAAGGTCATTTATTAATTCAATTAATGTTGTGTTTTCAAACCCTACCAAGCATATCCCGTCAAAAGACACACATACACAGCCCTTGTTCCCTATACACGGCATGCTGTATAAAAATTAGCAGTGTTTTTACTATCATAAGTGTGACGATTATCCTTGACAAAAAGATTTGAAAAGTGGCAAGGCTAATTATTCTTCTGTGTCTCAGCTAGAGGTAAAAGGTTGTAATGGGAAATGGCAAATCAAAGAGTGGTTATTTACATTTCTTTTGACAAAATTGTGCAGTTTTTTTTAGATTTGCTGCTCCTATTATTTTAAAAAGGGTTTGGTTTAATATTGTCAAAAGCACAGTTGTTGACTAAAGTTAGTCCTTACACTAGCTTGGGGAATTGTTGACTTTGCAAAAGCTCTTGCAGCTGCAAAATTACAAATGCCAGGAGGGACTTCCAATTCCCTCTAAGCCACCTCTAGACAAATAGAAGACAGCTGACAAAGTCCTCCACAAAAACCAACAGACCTTGTTCTGACACTCAAACAAAGGAAATACAAACATGTGTTGAATGCCACCCAATGGGATGACCAAGGAGAGGTTTGAGTATATAAAAATAATTTCTGAAATGCACTACTACTTTCAGTGGATGAAAGTCTAAACAACTGTTGCACTAAAGCCAATGGAACACGCAAGTCTTATTACATCTGGGTTTCTTTGTTGAGACATATAGTTCCTTCAATCATACTTTATGTGTAGGATTAAAGATAAAAGAGCCAATTCCAATACTGTCATTTGGCAAATGGATGTCTCTAATCAAGAATTAAGACTTTAACAATAATATGGATGTGTTGAGCATTTTCCACTGCTGCTACAGACACCCATTTCTAGCATGCAAATCAGGGGCAGATGGAATTAGCCAAGAAGTGTGTGGGGGATGAGAGATGTGTCGCTAGGGGTCGATGCCTTTTGTGGAACATAAGTCCCATTTATCCCAAATTAGGACGGGTGCGGTACTGGTTCGCTTTGATGTTCCTCTTGGCGGAGGCCTGGGTGCGGTGCAAACAGGGGAACGGGGCAGATTGCTGGAGCGCAAACAGATGTTCAAGGCTCATCCTTTGAGGTGGTGATGAAACGCAACCACAGTGAGAGTCTTTATATCCCACTGTCAGTCAGTTAACACAGAGACAAGGGCAGGGCCACTATACCAACAACAGCAGAGCAGACAGTTTGACCTATATCTGTCTAAGCTATAGTTGAAAGATGTAGTGCATTGCCTCAATGAAAATACTATCGTGTACATATTTAATGGGTAGTGAAAATTCCCACAATTACCAGGATTTGGTCATTTGGATGACATTTAAGTAGTCGCAGAATCTTACACAGGTTATTATATCAGCATCACTTCCATGTCAAATTTCAATGCTTTTTCCTTATTTTAATCTCAGTTGTATTTTGTGTTTGTTACTTCAGGAATATGATGACGGCTACGGAACCGCTTATGATGACCAAGGATATGAATCATATGACAACAACTACAGCAATCAAGGACAAAAGTAAGTTCTTCTATTTGTTTCAAAATTAATCCTCTATTAAACATTCCATTCAATGCTAACATTGATCTCCTCACATCCATTTCCATAGTTCAGTGCCAGTGCAGGACTCTTTTTTTTTTTTTGAGGCATATACAGTGTGATAGAAGCTTTGCTACTCAATGTTTTGATAGCAATAACCGAACAAATTACTTGGTGTAATGTCCAGTGACCGCTCACCACGTTTCAGCATTGTTTATCGTTCAGCTTTATATCTCACAACTTTAGTGTTTTTGTTTATTGCAACGTTCATTTTGAAGGAAGGGGAAAAATCTAACTAAAATTACAGCATTGTGGTTTTTTTTGCCAGATGTAATGAAATTCTGTCCAGGTGTTTCTGAGATTTATTGTTGACAAGAATGGGACGAACGTGAGGCCACAGTGACTTTGACCTTTGACCACCAAAATCTATTTAGCTCATCCTTAAAGCCTGGTGGAAGCTTGGACCAAATTTGAAGATATTCCCTCAAGGTGTTTGTGAGATATTGCATTGCAAGAATGAGAGAGATGGATGGATGGATAGACAAAAAATATTGCTGCTTTTCATAGCACAATCATTTATATTTTATCACATCATATTTCATAAAAAACAGTGACTGTAGGTGCACCTAATAGACTGGCCACTGAATGTAGTAGTAAGAAGTGATTAACTCAGAAATGCTACTCAGCTTATCATGTTTACACCAGGGCAAAAACATGACATTTGCATTACTCCAAATAACTTCAGTGAGTGTACTGAATTACAAACCCCTAGGATGTCTAAAATATAAGTTTATGAGCAGTTTATGAGGGTGATGAGTTCACTACAGCTTGGCTATTTGTACTTTAGTAAATGGAATATGGGGTCAAATTAACATTTTGATGTCTTTTGGGTGGTGGACAGCTGGGTTATGGTGCATGAGCTGTTTGCAGCCATTTGTGCTCATTTTCAGCACTGTTTGAAACTCTAAAGAACACTTCCTGTTAAAATGTTTTGTGATGAAATCTCTTGCGTGACCTTTTAGTTGTTCTTTAAGATTTACTCAAAAAAAGTTTTACAAATTGAACACTAAATCTCACTTCACAATACAAATACAATCTGGCTGTTGTGGAAGGTTTGAAAAGACTGGATGCAAAGAAGGATCTCTAATTGTTAGTGTAATAGTTATTAAGAAGGCGATCATTGAATGTAAGGGCTGGAAATTAACCACTCTCTGCAGATTCGGTAACATAAACACGTTTCCTCAGAGCAATGAATTGGAGCTCATTACCTTAAACGTATTATCTTTGTTTTTATCACCCCTAGAAATATCTGGCTAAACATGCATTTCTCATGTCAGTGCGAAGCAAACAGTATTAGTGGCATGTTGTTACATTTAACAGAGGGTCCTGCACAGCTAAATGCAGAATATTGATTTTCTTATATCCAGGGAGCTATCGCACTTTCTAAGCCACACAAGGTCAAAAGGCTTTCGCTTTGGTTTGTTGGCATCCCACTGTATTCTATCAGCACACAATGTGCTACATTTATGTATACCTGCCTGTGCCACTTCAAAGAAAGTATGATTGTTGCAACATTTAGTGTGTCAAAAATTGGATTGTATTGGCAGCAGCTGCAAAAAAATGAAAACAGACAGAGAGGAGAAAAACATTATTCTGTCCCGTGGCTTTTGTTAGCAGGGTGGTCGATGTTTTCTTTTGTGGAGGTGTCAGGATGTATGTCACCTAGGCTTCATCCATCTTTTGTGCTATCTCTTTTTTTTCCTGTGCCAGATCACACACCCACACATCCATTGCACACTCTCCTCTTCCTCTAACACAGCCAGGGATGTATCTTGTTGGTGGTTAGCTGTAGAGGGAGGTGGGAGGGTGGACACGGGTCTGCCTCAGGAACCTGCAGCTATTTGTTTTAAAAGCGGCGTTTTGAGTAATGGTGGGGGTGGTTCTGGTAAAGTTGGGAGAGGGTGGAGGGGTTGGGTCTGGGAGTTTGGTGGCAGCACAGAAGAAAAATGGAGTCCATCATGTAAAGGCTGGAGGCTGGGTCGGCACAAAGAGATTTTCATGTCTGTTATCTGGCGGGAGACGAAGCAACAAATAGGTTCCAGACATCAAAGTCTGTGCCTCCAGAGACAGCTGATTCACTTACTTCTTCTCTTATTTGTGTGTCCTGTGTCCTGGATTTGGTTGAAAAGTTACTGTTACCTCAGGCTGACATTGTGCATGTGCAGTACATAAGTTTTATACAGTATATCTGTTATATGACCAGCCTGGGATTGATTGAATTTTGACCTTTTTGTCCATAAATACAGGATATATTGTTTTGTTTGTCCTTTGTTTACTCTTGCGACAGCAGATTAATAAAAGTACACGTATTTAACTAGTGAGACAGTCTAATGCTAATGCAGAGGGAGAACTGACTCATCATCTATCATTTTTATTCCAGACTAAAGGTCCCTAGTAAATAATTTAAAGTAAATTACCTTTTAATATTGCATTTTTGCAACTGCAATTAATACTTACAGTACGACATAGTACTGTGTCATGGTTCCATCCTCACAGCTACAATCGTATTCAGTTTTGTGAAAAAGGTGCATTATTTCCACCCCGAGCCTGAGGAAACTCATAGAAGGACCCAGCTGCAGCAAGGCCTTAAGAAGAGCGTGTGTGTGTATATGTGTGTGTGGACAAGAAGTCTCCTAACAATGTTTCTCGCAGCCTAAGGAGCTCCCAGTCACCAATCTGAGCTCTGACTGCGTGGCAGGATTTCAGTTGCCGGAGGATAACAAGCAGAACAATTTATAGTCTCTCTGTCATGTTATTACCCCGATGGCTTATGCTAGAAACAGGCCTGCCATTTGTGAACACGAAGGGAAAGAGAGAGGATGGTTTGAAACGGCTGCTGCTCTTAAAAAGATTGTAATACTGCATCGGTGGCTTTACTGATACCTTAATTAATTTGTAATATAGTTCTATATTGCATGCAAATTATTTGGCTTTGGGTGGTGATCACAGTCTGGCTTGTCAGTCAAACAGTTAACTAAGTATGATTCACATTATCTAATTATCATACAGGATATGTTATATGCACTGCAGGTAAGAAATGTATTTTACACTGAGAGAAAAAAGAGTTTATTTTGCCTCTAACTTAAAAAAAAAAAACTGACTTGCAACTTCCACAGACAGCACATAAATGATCACATTTCAGTGCTAAATTAATTTGTTGCCATCAGAAAATAATAATTAACTTTGTTTAATTGTTTAGGTCATTTATGAAGCAAATATGTATATGTATATAACATTCACTGATTTTGGAGTACAGACAAACAAGCAGTTAGTTAATTTGTTCCTATCAATTTGGTGACAAGGAATGTTCCACAGTTTTTCAGAAAATGTCCAAATTAAATTTCAGAGATAGATGACTCAAATGTGTGTTTCAGTCAGTAAGGCCAATTAAAGGTACCACGTAGAGTGTTCTGTTGAAGAAAGATACACTTTTCGAATTGTTTATTTTATTAAAAGAAAGAAACAACAGAGAACCAGTTCAATTCTGGCTCGCAAACCTAGTTCTGAGCATTCTGACAAAAAATAGGTTGGTTCAAAATACTCTTAAATCTTTCATTGTCACTGCCCGATAGTTGGTAAATGATTGATATAAATCTCTGGTATGTTTGATTTCAATCTTAGTACAAGAGATGGTCATGATAGAAAACAGAGAAAAGTGGCTGGAGTTGTATGATACAATCATTTAGAAGTGATTACTTGAGGGAGTCCCTAAAACTGCACTTTAATTCTCTTATTGTCACTGCTCAATAGTTGGTAAATGATTGATTAAAATCTCTGGTATGTTTAATTTATACATTGACAAAAAAAACAAACAAGAAAACAGTACCCACTGACATGGGACGCTCGCAGCACGGCAGCCGTGGTATTCGGTCTGCAAACTCGGAGATCACAGCCTCCTCTTACCGTGTTTATACAACACAGCACTGAGCTCTCATCTTTTCTGGACAGGCAGCACAGGGCTTCATCTCGGGAGAGTTCCTGGAAGCTGCCGCGGTTAGGTACCAATTGAGAGCCAAGGTCAAGGAGGCTAGAGGAGGCTGCTTGTGTGGAGACCGGCTTTAATTTTATTAGCAAAGAGAAGATGACATCTCTGTAGGGAAATGAGAAGGATGACAGCTGTGGCACAGCTCTGGCTGGACACTCGGAGAGGTCACGGTGAGGCCATCTCTTGCAGCCCGAATGCAATCAAAGCATTATTTCATACTTGACACCTCAGAGAGTGCCGGCCGCCGACACCTCACACCTTCACTTGCACTTTGCTTTGGTATTCTACATTGTAGACTGGATCCCAGAGGCCTGCGGGTACATAGCTGTGTGACAGTGTTTCAAGGGGCAGGCACATCCTTCAGGAACAGCTGTAAATCTTAGTATAAGAGGTGGGCATGATGGAGAAGAGAAAAGTGGCTGGAGTTTTATGATACAATAATTTCACTAAAACTACTTAAACCAGCTTCAATGTACACACAAACCTCTACTCTGAATATAATTAACTCAGTGACTTGTTAGTAATTTTACACTGGTAAATGCAAGAAATTGGTAGTAGCATGAAAGGCAGTAACAGTCACACAGTAGGTGTAGTAGATCTAAATGGTTTATCATAATTAATAATGTTAACAACATTTTATGCCATAAGGGCATTTCTATCAGAACCAGCTGTCCATCTGTCAACGTCTCCCTAAGAGCTGCAAGGACCAACCAAACTGTCTGTTGTATAAAAATAGGTTTCAACTAAGCTGGCGTGAGGATCATACAGAGAGAAAACGTCATCTTTTTTTTTCATTATTGATTCACTGATTTTATTTCTGCCCACTGTAGCAGGCAATTCGCCCTTCAGTGGAACCTTAAATCTCATACAGGCAAGATTTATAATTTCACAACATATAAACTGGTAGATTTGTTTGATGTAAACACCTGTCCGTGGAGATTACATTCACTAAGAGCCTGAGTCAAAAAATAGATTCAGACTGTTAAAAAAATAAATGGAAGCCTGGGGTGATGCACGTCTTGCAGTCAGTGTGGATAAATTTAATTAAGTAAGTGAATGACAGACATCAAAAATGCTTTTAAAAACATTTACTATGGATTTTCCACGAGAATCTAGAACCAGCAGTGAGCAGCAGGTATAATGTTTATTAGGTTTATTATCTCCATCATCTAAGTTAAAGCTACACTGGTGGTAGCATTAGACTCAAAATCAACCCACTCTGCTCCACTCATCCCTCTTTCTCCCGCTCTGCTCTGCTTTCCTACCAGCTGCTACACGTTGTCCACACTTTATAACCCTTCAGGTATTAGTCATTATCAAATTAAACTACTTGGTTTTAGTAAGAAGGTCGTCATTTATCTTATTTATCTTTTAGCTCATAAACACAGTGGACTTTAAAGTGACTGATTTCATATCACTCCAGTTATTTTATTCAAAACCATGAATGCCATCCTCATGGTGGCACTCAAAAGATCTCCAAAGTAAAGTAGTTGTGTCATATGGGAGCCATGTAGAGTGCGTCATGTCTGTTGTCTTTGTGGTGTGTTAAATTGTAGGTGGTGCAAAGTGTTTGATTGGCCTGCTTTTGTGATTGCTACTACTATGAATTGGGCTTGTTATGTCAGAGCCCTGAGGGAGACAACACCCATTTAGTACAATGCGGTATGTTTTTTATTCTTAGTAAAAAAAATGTTTGCTGTCTCCTGCTAAAACGCCTGCGGTAGCTTCACAGACGCCGGGTACCTGGATGTTGTTTTCGAGGGAGACAGCTCGTCAAGATGAGTGACGGGTGCTGTGGCGGGAATTAGACCATCTGAGGGGAAGGAGGCTGGGATTTACACCACTCTCTCTCTGTCTCTGTCTCGAGACAAAAAGTCACATATTTAATGCAAACTTCAATAAGACATAACAACAAACCCAGATAGTCGCAATGCAACCCAAACATGTCTCCAGATGATGGATTTTGAAGAATACTGTGAACTGACTTGACTTTTAGTGTTTTCCCTGAAGGAGGATTTCATGTACTTTCCATAAAAGCAGGTAAGTAACATAAATGGTTTGCTCAAAAGCAGAAAGAACACTCATTTGTACAGTCAAATCCTTGCCGTAGGCCACTTTGTCACTCTTTGTGACTCTTCAGCAGGAGGGCAGCAGTGGAGCTAGCTTTGCAATCAGCCACCACATTTGAGCAATCACCAGTGTATCCATAAGTAGGATTTCCATTTGAAATTATGTGAGCTTCATTTTGTACTAAATGGTGAAAAAAGGCAGTGCCCTCATTCATTTTCATTGTATTGTTGTCTGTGGAAATCACCACTGAGCCAGTATAATCAGAACTTTCAGTGTGGAGCTTTTTTTTTTGTCAGCATTTTACTTTTTCAACCTTGTGCCAAGAAGGAACGAAAAACATGATTACACCAGAAGCATTTTTCTTCTTGAGTGTTCTTCTTAAGTATTCACAGCCATGATCAATTAAAGCGTGCAATATTCAAGAAACAGGAAACACCAGAAAAGCATCCTCTCTCCCCATTACATCAGTGCTGTGTTACCTCTGCACCCTCCCTAATGTCCTACTAGATTTTTTTCAAATATATCACAGAGGACTGGAAGAGTAATGGCGATGTAAGAAAACAAAGTCCACCAGGGACGTGTACTACATCATTCAGATTTAACACTGCCATCTGTTTTGTGTTGCCCAGGAACGACAACATCAGTGCTTAAGACGGAGTATTTACTGAGATGACAGATGCATTAGAGAGGCAGGGTCTTTACCTGTGGAAAGGCAGACCTTGAAACTGATGCCTGATGAAAGAGACACACTAATCTAATAGGTGTCGTGCTTGCCTATTATGGTCCACGCTGTGTTTTAGACAGGTGTTTCTTCTTCTTGCTCTCTTTCTCTTCTTCTGAGGGAGACACAAAGCAGTGGACACCTTCTGCTAATGAATGCCAAATCAAAAGCTGATTTCAAAAGTCAAAGCACTTTTAAGCCTATGACAGGGCAATATCTCAAGTGAGATCCAACCACCCCAGACAGCTTATTTCATACTTGT
>JAUBNQ010000003.1:19056010-19078925 GCA_032353495.1 Ctenopoma kingsleyae | reverse complement strand
AAAGCACTTTTAAGCCTATGACAGGGCAATATCTCAAGTGAGATCCAACCACCCCAGACAGCTTATTTCATACTTGTGTTCATGCTGCCAGCTCTGCACTTCTAACTGGGCAAAGCTGTGATTTGGGCTCCGTCATGTTAAATGTAGAACATACATGGATATAACACTGAGGTCAGTTCAGAGAGTTTCCCATTTTTTTCCTCTTTAGCTCATACTTCCTTACTTTTCGTTCTCGTACTTTTTTTAATATTTGTGGATATTAAATACAGCAAGCCAATTCTTATTGTGATTATAAAGCAGATATTTCATCACAGGTTTTATTCTTTACTTAAAGTACATGGGGAAAAACATTAATTTGCATTTAACGTTCAAAATGGGAAGTGACTTGATCAGGACAGCTTGTAGCAACATGACTGAAAACTACAAAAATTCAGACTTGACCCGCATCAAATGACTCACTCATAGTTTTTTAATCATACTTACAAAATACGATCAAAGATGCTCATCTAGCTAAATGGCTAAGTACATAAACATACAGTATTTATTATCACCACCTGTGTGACCAGCTACTTTCAACTATGTAGCTAAAGCCTGAAAAGGCTCTGGGTTATGTTAATTTTGCATGTTAGTAACATCATAATAGTAACTAACTGTATTAGCTAATCTTACCTGTATTCTGTATCTGTATTTACTAATCTTAAATTAAAATGGGAACATTTATATCATTTATATCAGACTCTAACTACCTTTATAGCGGCCTGGTAGTTGGGATGGGATAAGCATCAGACTGGGATGCAAAGGGTGGCAGGATCAAATCCCAGCCAGACTCCCAGCCCATCCCCCATACTAGGTATGTCCTTGAGCGAGACAGCGTTTTCTCTCTCAGCGCTAGCTACCTGGGCTCCCCCTGTGGCTGCCCACTGCTCCCCCCAAGGGGGGATGGGTCAAATGCACAAACCAAATTTTGCTGTAACATCAAAATGTAATCAATGACAATAAAGCTGATTACTATTTATTTATTTTTTAAGCTATTGTCATCACAACAACATGGATCTAAGTTACAAATTACATCCAGTTTCAGAGTTGTTATGAAGACTGTTGTCTACTGTAGACTGCAGAGGAGTATTCTGAGTAAAAATGATCCAAATAACTTATTATCCATACATTATATCTTTGCCACTTGTCCTGTTAAGAGTCATGGAGGCTGGAGCTAATCCCAACATTGATTTATTTTTGTGAAAACACAAAAGCAGAATTTTACCAGACTCTTTGACCTTCAGGATATGGCTTGAGAGTTGCCGTAATTGAGAAGCCAAAGTAACTACAGGGAGAAGTTGTGTAGTAATATTGATGAAATGTCACCTCAAAAATTAGAGGCGCTTAACAGCTTTTGTTGCACTCTTCTCCTTTGTGCAAAGTGGAAGTCTGCAGTGGCAGCTCTCACCACAGCAGACTACTGTTGTCGGTCCTCTCTGCCCCTAGTAACAGAGAAACTTCCAGAGTTAAGTAGGAAGCTGTGTTTCATTTTACAGGAATCTTGGCTTCTACTTTTTTGTGAGATAAACATAGTGAAAATAAATTACCGGGGAAAAAAAGTTGACAGTCTACACAGCATGTGAGCAAACCTCTGAGATAGTGTTGGCAGTGCTGTGTAGCATCCTGGTATGTGGTGTTTGGATGTTTTTTATTGTTGAATATAGCAGAGGTGTACAGGAGAGCCCACAAGAGTCCAATATTTCATATACATCACAATATGTCTGCAAGCACCTGTGAATTGTGGCAAATTGATTTTCTGACATTTAAAAAAAAATAGATGTTTATTTTGAAGGCAACCTCTCTGGAATACACCCCTGCATTTTAGCATGGTGTGAAATCTAATTATTTAGTATCCTGTCAGGTCTTGTCTCAGGGTACACAACATGACGAGCCAAAACATGCATTCAGTTGTCACGTGTCTCTCTGCCACCCCCCCGCCCTCTCTCTCCCTCTGTCTGTGCTCTGTCGGCCAATGAGTGGTGTCAAGGATATTCCAGAGACTTGACATCCATGGCAGATGCATGGTGGCACCTCAGCCGCGAGGGCTGTCTGGAAACCTCACGCTCAGAGCAACAGCAGCTGGCCTCACTTCTTGAAGGGAGACTACATAGCTCAGGGGAAAAGCCTTGTTTGCTCCTGCTGGCATGGCGTTGTTTGTAGTTGAATTATAAACTGTGTAAAATTTATGCTAAGCCTGACTTAAGGCATAGGCCTCTTTAGGGAGCTGTCTCATGTCTCATTGAGCCACTATAGTGTTCTTAAAACATCCTCCCACTGTCCTCAATTGGTCATGTCTTCTTGTTCATCCTTACCAAGACACGTTGCAGAAAACAATAATAACTAATCAGTTTGTCTTGTTGTTGTTGTTGAAAGACATTATCAGTGATGGGGAGGTTGTAATATATGTTTAACCCAAATTACAAAGAGGCACATTTTTCACTTATTTTACTGGTACTTAGCCATGCAGAAACTTTAACGGCGCATAATGTGATTCCTCCAGCACAATACAATGGAGGTAAATCATTTTGGTTTTGGTGCTTAACACAGAGCAGTTGGATTTAAAAAAAAAAAAAATCAAAGCAAGGTTTCATGCAGCACATGGAAAGCAGAGTGTAGGGATGGGAGATATCAGACAGTTCAACAGCTGCTTCTTATGGTGCAACTTCCTTCATAAGGTTGCAGGTGCAGAGGTAGCAGGGGTGGATCTACAGAGATGCAAAGGGGGTCAGCTTCCCCACAGACGCCCACCACCCTAATTGTTTTGTTCTTACAGCTGAACCAGATAATGAATGAATGACAAATATGTCCCTTTACTGTTCAATACACTGAAACAAACAAGACAAAGTGAGTAATTCTAAATAACTAAACCCTCAAAAAATGTAAAACTTGTGTAACATCTACAACATTGGACAGCGTTTTCTTTAAAAAGAGTTTGCAAACCTTAACTGGATCTACCTGGTAAAGTCAGTTTAAAATAATAAAATAAAAAACTTCTTCGCTGCTATGGTAGTGTGACAGATGTGCACAGCGGCATTCACCCCCATCTCCATCCCCGCCACACACCCCACAGCTATGCTGCCAAAACCTCTTTCCACGCCATGTCATTTTTTCTAGATCTACGCCTGTGAGGTAGAAAATAAGACTTAATAGCAGACTGAATTATTCTGGATTGCTGCGAGCTGATGTAATTTGATAATGAATGGATCATCTCCACCCTGACTCTCAGATCTCAGTTTGGCTTTTTAAAATCACACCACATCAAGCTACTCTATTACAGAAACAAGAGTAAAGTGTAATTCGTTACTTCCACTCTGGTGTGTCATTGCTGTCACCTCTCTGCCCTCAGCAGTCAGGGGGTGTTGATGTGGTGTTGGGGCTTTGGATGGTGCCTTCAGCTCTCTAATCCAGAGAGCAGAGAGGTGCTGCTGTCGCTGACAGACTGACTGACAGGCAGGCGGAGAGGACCCAGCTGTGATGGCTCTTGTCGGCTCAGTGGCAGCCTTATGATGAATTGCCTCTCCTGAATGATAGCACTGTTACTGAATGATACCGACGCAGGATTGTTCTGTCAGCATCTCACTGCCGACTGCAAATAAAGAAATAAATAAAGAAGCGAGAAATGAACGGCTATGCAACTTGCCTCCCCATCTTTTTATTTTTCATTAAAGTTGCCACTACTCATAGATCTCCATATGCGCTGATATGGAACTGGAAGTTTGGGCAGATATACGGTGAAGGAAATTGCCTTGTAGCATCAAAAATGTGGCCAAACTTTTGCATGATTGAAACCTGCTTCTTGTTTGTTTTGAACTCTTATACACACAACAGTATCTTTTTTCTGCTGCATAAATTACTGTATATGTAATTGTATCACTTTCATGCTCTACTGTAATACTGAAAACAAGTTTTAGTCCATATATTTGCTAATAGCTGCAATTTCTTATTTCAACATTATTCTTACATTTACCTTTCTGTTATGTTTACAGCTCAGATGACTACTATGAATATGGACACAGTGGGGAATCATATGATTCGTATGGTGAGTTACAGACCTCTCTTCCTCCAATAAAACTCATCGCAGTTATCTAAACAACACTTTCTAGTTTCTGACGTTGCACTGTTGGCTTCATCTCAGTTGTCATAGCACCTGGTTAATTATGTGATCACCATGTTTGAAGTAATTTATTCTCAATTCATTGCTTTTACATCTTGAGTGCATTCAACTAATTAGACAGGAACAATGCCACTTTAGCTAACTAACTAATATCAAACTTATGCAGGAGTTTCAGACTTAACTAAAGAAAAGAAAATCACCTTACACAACAAGTTCATGGACACTTAATCAGAATTTTATGATTGTTTTAATCCTTTCTTTAGAACAGTGGTTCCTGACCTTTTTCCCAAGGGATCCCTATTTTACCAGTGAATATGCTGACGACCTCCACCTTCTCCCCTCCCGGACAAAAACTATTACTAAGGAAAAATAAAATAGGCCTAATACTTTTGAATTGTTTTGATCTTTCATATTCAATGCATAACAGTAACAGTACAGAACAAAAATAATAGGCTACATGTTCACTGAAGCCAAACAGTGAGAATAATGTGCATAACAGTGTGTATTTTTCCTGAACAGATTATTTCCAGTGAAGACTGCAATGTATCAGCCTGTCTTTCCTATGTTTCTATGAACTTGTTCCCTTTCATGCAAACAGGATAGCATTTAATGTGAGCTTTGGGCTTGTAACTCTTGGGCCAGTGATGGGATGTCAGGTGTTATTTTGGTGACAGCCAAATGAAAGTCATTGTGCACGTCAAGCGTGTTGCGTGTCTTTGTTTTGATGGTGACCAGGAGCGCTGAAACCAGTCTGTGATAAGTATGTTTTTGCAAAAGGAAAGATGAATCTCAAGTCTTGGAGCGACGTGGAATATAAGATATTCAATGTAAAATATTCCACATCCTCCTCTTTTGCGAGAATTTGGTCTTTTGCGACGTGTTAATTTAGGTCTGAAAACTGGGATTTCATCTCTTCCTGAAGCTGCTCCATATATGTAATATCTCGGGTATGACGCTTAATTAGAAACTCGTTTGGCCTTTCCCAACCATAAAACACTTTAATATCGCTACACTCACATGTCCGGATGTTGAAATGTAACGTCGGATATTTTCGCAGACAGAAAACCGGATGCAGATCGGATATTTTGGTGGACAAAAATACGTTAACTGTGAACATATGATCATCACGTTAACACAAAACGCAATCAGGATTGCAGTTTAGTTGTATACAAATTTAATTTTTAGGAGACAGGGCTCCAACGAGCATTAATAAAATTCACAGTTTTTACCACAGGTTTCGTCTGCCTCCTCACATATGTTTTCTGGCCATAATCTGTGCATAATGCAGTGAAACATCAGGCAGTAGAAGGATAAATATTGCGAGCTTGTCATTGCCCATATTGTGATGTTTATTGTTATAAAGAAATCATACAAACTTCTATAATTTTTGTATTTTTGTACTGCACACATAAATTAAACACCTAAACACTTTAAAGTAACACAAAGCAACACTCTAAATAAAAAAAATATTTCGTCCCCATTAAAATCGTAAAGTCCTTGCGTCCCACTGTGAAGCTTTGGCGTCTCCTAGTGGGGGTCGGAACCCCCAGGTTGGGAATCAATGCTTTAGAAAAATCTTGCTAAGACAAAAATGTTATACTGCTGGGCATTACTTTTATATTTGGTCAGCAAGTTATTTTATTTTTATTTTATTTAGCTTTGAGGGTGCTATGAGACCGCTGCCTAGTATTTACCTGTGTTGTGACTTTAATTTGTGTATTTGTTTACCCATAAAAGTTGTAGGTTTATTAAACTTAGTATTAGTTTGTTAAAATCAAACCATTTTTTAGAGAGTTTATTTATTTTCAGCTACTACCAAAATGTATTGTGAAGTTCTTTCAATTTCCACAACAGTTAAAAAGTTTGGGGTCACTTAGAAATGTCCTTCTTTTCTATGAAAATGTTTTCCAGTTCTAACTTAATCGCAAAATGATTTTCTAATAATCAGTTAGCCTTTTAAATAAATAAAGTTGCATTAGCAAGGACAACATGCGGCGGCAGTAGCTCAGTGTGTGGAGCAGGTATCTATGAACCCCATCTCTGGTTTGCCGTAATGCACTAGTGGTTCAACTCCCAGTTCCAGACACTGAAACCCAGTAGTAGTGCAGAAATCTGCTGTCTGACACTTGTCCAACTACATTTTCCCCAAGGGGAGAAGTAGAAGTATGTCATCATTATTATTATTATTGGAACACAGGACTAATGTTTGCTCGTCATGGTCGTCTGTACACCTACGGAGATATTCCATTTAAAAAATAGCTATGGCGGACAGACATTAGCAATGTCTGCACTGTATTTCTTATCATTCTGAAGTTATTAAATTAGCTTTTCTTTAAGAAATAATACAATTTCTGGTACCCCAGACTTTTTAATGGTAGTATACTACCACAACTAAACATTAACACCATCTACAAATAGTATAAATGTTTTAGAGAACACACATACATCGTTTACTGATTGTACAAGATGAACAATAATGGGCTAAACACTTAGCTTTGTGGAACCACACAAGTAACTCAGTAATTGTAAACTGAATTATTAATGTGAAAGATTTTTAATTTCCTCAGTAATAAATCATTTTCTATTGCAGTTGATATGTAAGTTAATGAAAGCTATTAGTCTTAAACCATATTTCTGTTAAGTTTGATTTTTAAAGTTGGCATGTAAAAAGTTAATTTGCAGTCACCTTAACAGAAAACAATGTTCAAGGCCACAATGACTGGTTTCCAGTTTGGCGGGTGCTTAACATGTCTAAAATGAGCTGTAAATGGCTCATAGTTTACATGCAGTTTAAGTCAACAGCACCGAGATATTTATGATGTTCAACACTACTGTGTCAGCTTTTGACAAGATACCATAAGAAGTGGGCCAAGGTCATCTCCGCTGCATAGTGCACTGAAACGACAGTCGAGCTAATATACGGAATAAGGGATGTTTGCTGTAATACGCCGATGTACAACTCAGGCTTGATCCATAATGTATGTGCATTACAGCCGGGAAAAGATGACACACTTTACAGTCTTTATACTGGTTATTTAGTCTTTGGTTCTTAAAAACAAATCTATCCCTGCTATCCCCGTTTCAGCTGAATTGTTCTGTTCAGTTGGTCTTTCTTTCAACCAAAGTTTTAATTTATGTCTCAGATTAGATTATTTTAATATATTAATATGCATTCTATGTAAAAAAGTTTTAACAAGTTTTAATTAGAGAATTACTGCAATGGACAACAATCAGTCACTTTTTTAGTATGCAGCGAATCATTTCTTGTTAAAGGGATTTATTTTATTTTGAAAGTTGATTTTGGCTTATTCTGATAAGGTTTTTATTTTTCCAGATGTACATAAAAGCACTTAGTTGGCAAAGCAAGGGAGAAAATGGCCCTTATATACAGTGCAGTCTTGTGTTGTGGTTCGGGGAGACGAAATTTACTATATAATTTACTTCATAAACCTTATTGATGACCTACGTGCTTTTATTTCATGCATAGTTCTGAATGTGTTTGTGAAAATAAGTCAGAGCAAATGAAAACTTTCCCAACTTTTCTGACCACACAAGTGGAAGAACTAAGCATTCAACTCATTAGAGTGCTGCATACATGCACACAAAATAAAAACTGCTGCCACATGGGTCACGCAGAAAAAAAGGTGACAGTTCAAAAGAAAACAGATAAACAGTGTTGATGTGCATCCTTGTTCTCTCAACACAAGGTTACCTTGGTCTGTTTCTTCAAAGTGACTGTCAGTGAAAGGGTGACAGGTTTAATTAAGGGGTATTGTCTATGTGTTGCCATCAGAGAGCCTGAACACAGGGATAAAAACAAGCCTTTGTGAGCCTCAGCTCTAGGGAAGTCTGAGTGCTGGCTGAAGATCAGACAAAGGGTGCCATCGATACTGGCACTTTCACAGTGACAGTACCACGGGGTGAACAGGGGCTGATTTGGGCTAATGGTAATTGTGACCTTTTTTGCTGGGAGCCACTAAACGGGTCCTTTTCAAGTAGCTATTTGATCCTCTCATTCAATTATCTGAGATGCATCCTTGCAGGTGAAAGTCAAGCTTCTTGCCGTGAGTCGCTGTTTGCATTCACAGCTTGAATCGGTGCTTTTGTTATTATGAGCTGTGTCGATACCAGACGTTGAAAGTGCTCCCAACTTTGTGCTGCATTATTTTCATCTAAGGGAGCACATTTACAATATTTGCATAGAGCTTGAAAGACTTTACACGGGTTGTTGTGAATGAATGATTCAAGTATAACTTCTCTGTAATCACTCCCCATCTGTTTCTTTTCTTTTCTTCTTAATCA
Organism: Ctenopoma kingsleyae; assembly: GCA_032353495.1. Taxonomy (NCBI): domain Eukaryota; kingdom Metazoa; phylum Chordata; class Actinopteri; order Anabantiformes; family Anabantidae; genus Ctenopoma; species Ctenopoma kingsleyae. Next base: position 19,070,473 of record JAUBNQ010000003.1, on the reverse strand, counting down.
GGTCAGGAAGAGTGGGCAAACAATCGCAGCAAGGCACCGTCAGCACGAACAACCAAGGGAGTGTACAGAGATCAGCCATACTCCAGATATTGAACTGTTTATACAACCCGCACCTGAGTCCTCATGGCTGTTTCAACCCAAGTAATGGATTTTTTATGGACGCTCCCACCTTTTTAGAATCGAAAACTAAACATAATACAAATGAAATGGTGATAGCGAGACACTGAATGAGTAAAAACTGGGTTTCAAATATGGCTTCCCCCTTATGATAAAAATATACTCCCACTGGGTAAAATGTGTAAAGCAATTAAGGTAATCTATCCTTTCCTCCAGGAGAAATCGACTGGATGTTGAGATTATAAAAGTCTCCATAGTACATTAAGTTCCTCTCTCAGCTATGTGATTGTGAAGAACGACATTGTATCAAGCTGTTTTACTCTGTAGTGATTAGTGAATCACTATAAGCTGTCCGATACAATGCTTCTACACAGCTGCCAGTGCAACTTAATTTATCACCCTCTATTCTTTAAACTTTGAACTGCGTGGTTGATCACTTTCAAATGTAGTAGCTTAGTTCTAGGAAAGTGCAGTAGTGTAGATATCTTTTTCTGAGGGGTAACTGGTGAAATTGTGTCCCGTGTAAATTTAACATTTACGAGCAGAAAAAGAGAAGAGTCATACTGTATACATATTGTATTGCTGTTTCCTCCTTTTTGTAAAATAATAGTTCCTTAGTGTTAAAGGGCTTATAAAAGCATGGTGTGCAACTGTGGATATTGAACTGTGTCAGCTGTTTTATTCTGAAAAGCCTGTGTAGTTGTGTTCATTAATTATGCCCCCAAACATCCACTTTAATACATCAATAAATAGCCACTCATACTTTATGTACACTGATCAACCAGAGCTACAAAACAGTCCAGAAGCTTTGTAATTTTTGTGATTGATTTTAAATGCTCTAATTAAGTAATTTTGATGTCAAATTTTGATTTAAAACAAGCTACTTCTCTGACTTTGCAGGCATAATAATTTTATGATACTAAATCACACGCTAGTTGGTTGGTAATCATTTCCATCTAGACATTTGTTCAACAATATTGATTTTGAGCTTATGTAAGCCCTTTAATATTTTCCTCTTTGTTGATGCTGAATAAACATTTTGAAAGAAAACACTTGTGTTTGAGAGAATAATTATGGACACATAAAAAAGACTCATAATTTAAACTAACAAAACCCAAATGAAAAAAATGCCAGATAAGCTGAGAATACAAACACATAGAGGCCTGTAATAATTTTAAATACAATGGATATCTTCCTAACTAAGTGATAAACTAAATAAAACGTATGTTCTAGCATAAAATCCAAAGTGATAGCAAGATGGCATTAGCAAAAATACTTACAAACTGTGTAAACAGCAAATGGCAGTTTGTGACCTTGCTGACGACCTTGGTAATCTGATAAAGGCTTCCTGTTTGTATTTGAACGGCCTGTGATGCATTTTGTATGAAATCTCCCTCCGACTGAGATTTAGAGGATTTAGCGATAAGGACAGTGCCACTCTTGAAACTCTATCCACTCTGTTTGCTCATATAATGCGATGTGAAGCCAACGCTGATCACGTCAAGCATCATCAGTAAACACACATTAACTTTCGGAGTGTTTACCCTGACAGAAACGTCTCGTAGCACTGCACGAAAGCCTCCTTGACCTCCTCTAGGCCTTGTTCAGTTCCGTACGGTGGGGTGGGATGGGGCGGGTGGATTTGCTCTCTCTTCTTGTTTTGCTCTTTCTGTTCTCCTCCGGTCATGTGACCCTCTCCCAGTTGTTTAAAGAGCCTGCCTTTGCCCCGTCCATTAAAGAGACTCTAAATGACCCCCAGCTGACCTCCGCAGAGAGAGGATGGCAGTAGCTGTTTAAAAAGAGCTCCGTCCCACAAGGTAAACAACCTGACCCAATTTAACCTCTTCCCTAACGTAGTTGCTCATAAACCCTCTCTAAACTTTAATGTAACATGTTTGCCTGTCTCTGTTAAGACCGTAATCTATCCACAAAGCTAGCAATAATTAGATATCTGTAACAAAAACACTGTAAAAAAGTATGATAAATAGCAGTAATATGGCAATGAACTGTGTAGTGAAATAACTTTATCTAAGACTTTGATAAACTGTATCCTCTGTTACAACAATTGAACCATAAACTATGATGTGTCTTGATATTCTTTTCATATTTTAAGCTGTAAACATATTAATCTTGTGAACTTGCGTGGTCATACTGCTGTTTATATTCCTTTCTAGGTCAGTGTCTTGGCTGTGCCAGGCCATCCATCCTTTGAACTCACTGGTGCTAAAGGTATGTTCATTTCTGCTATATGTGTGCTGCTGTATGATGATGTTGTGCTTCTAAACTAGAATATTTTAAATATTCTAAATTTATGGGGGCCCCCCGTTTTCAAGCATGACACGCACTAACCTTTCACCTTTGACTGTTATTGCTAATGTGATTTCAGTCACAGTCAAATGTGGAAATGGGCACAAACGTATTTTGTATTCTTCACAGAATGTTATTGGTTGGATCTGACAGCTCATTGGAACCATTAAAAAGCTTCAACAAGTCTGCATTTGATTAATTTCTACCTTGTTGAGTGATTGTTTATGTTATGTTATATTATGTTTCTGTCATATATGATCAATAACATGAAGATTTTTTTTTTTAATTGCGATTCAAATTTGGACCTGCACACCTTTTGGAAAAGACACCTTTTGCATTCTTCAAAATACAATATAATAAAAAATATCACCTTAATTTAACTTTTTTTTCCCCAGTTATTTAAAGATGTGTGATCTTGTTTATTGATTTGAATTATGCAGAGTTAGGCCGTTATCTAAGGTTCATGGTAATGAGTCTCTCCGAGTCTCCTCACAGATGAAGGAATGACCTTCAGAGACAATCTCAGATGATGGTCTTACCTGTTTGGGTGTCAAATTGAAAACCCTTAGCAAGTACAAAATGAAATATCAAATATTAATGTGACTTTGGGATAAACCTGTTCTCTTGACAGGTTTTTAATGTTGAAAATATTTTCTCTTAAAAACCGTTCAGTATTGCCTCTAGTCTAAAATCTCTAGCTGAGCTACATCTTCATAAGCCCTTCAAGGTGGATTCCTTACCGGCTGCCTGTGCAATTTGTGTATAAAAGCACTCTGTGTCATCTGAACCACAATGGGGTCCATTTTGCTGCAGTTTGTCAACGACACGCTGAGCTTGTATTAAGCAGAAAAACGTAATGCTTGACTGATTTTGTTAGCCAAAAAAAACCTGGAAATAGCTACAGATACCAGCATGAGATAAAGGAGAAATATAACTAATGTACGTAATTCTCTGCTTAGCTTTTTCAATCCTGCTTAAATTGTTCTTCTTTCCTTTCTTTACAGACTTGCCGAGTCACACACAAGCTTCCCACCAAACATTCAAGCCCCAAATAACGTCAAACCGAATCCCGAAAAGACTGTTCAATTTCACTTTTGGCCAAGTAGAGGACTTTCACATTTTCACAGTCTGGACTCAATTCTGTGGGGGACGAGATGAAATGACCTACTGAGATGCTGGAAAGGGGGAAAAAAGATAATGCATGTACTGCACATCATCATTCTCCAGAGAAAGGGAGGGAGAGAGGAAACCCGTGAGGCAAATGGAGCTCCTCATCCTCTGGGACGATCTGTCGGAGACTATTTCCTTCAGAGCTTCACCAGCTCTGTATACATTTTACATACACGCAGGAATGCTCTGAACTGACAGCGAACCTGCCCTCTGTCTTTCTCGATTTCGAAGGGAATGTGTCTACCTCTTACAATCGAAATTAACTGTTGCCTATTTTGGAAGATAAATAAATATATAACGCAATGTGCTAGGGGAATGGCATAACATTTCTGGCAAAGCCACTTCTAATCTCATTTTGTTGTGCTCATTAGCCTATATCCAATCCATTCCAGTGAATAAATAATTCACTAAGTGCCTTATTGTTGCATTGTTGTGACATGTTCAGATGCTGGAGTTAAAATTTCTGTGCAGTACACTAGAAAATGTAGCTATGTTTTCTCCTTTTATGCTGTTTATTGCTTTTCTGTATGCATTACCACACTCTTGGAAAACACTCATACTGTAAGAGTACAGTCTTTCCAGATGTATTGCTTAATCACAATAGACTTCAGTGGATATTACAATTCCAAAATAGCTTTCCAGTGGATCGAGAGCATCATTCTGTCTTGTGCATAAGTCCACATAGGCTGATCCGTATTCTGCACAGTTGTATGTCCTCGGCAGCAGACAATAGTTTTCCATTAGTGGAAGTGATTCTCTCTGGAGCCTCGGGCCAAGCCTCAGACAATAACACGGCGACCTAACGCTTCTATCTCGAGCTTCCGGAGTCAACTCTCATCACCTCCTGGGACTGATCCCCCCTCAGATGTGGCTTAAAACGACTGGCTTATCTCAAGTAAGCTTGAAGTAAGTTAATAAAGTAAGAGCAGCTCATTTGATTAACAATGCATACAAAGGAGGGTGTAGTGATCTGCCACTGGGATACGAGTCCATTTCACCACTAGAATACAGATCGATGGGGTTTTTTAAAGGCTTCAGAGGATCTGGAGCAAAATTAGAAATAGATTAAAGGCCCTGAAAACCTATTTTTTCAATCAGCTTCCTACTACGACAGATGTGTCCTACATGAACACACGAAGATCTGACAAAGTATAAAGGGCCTTTTTTCTTTGTTAATTAGTGCTGTTTCCCTTTGGGGGGGTGGGAAAAGGTGGTGTCACATATGTCCATGCACCAATCAGAGTTTAGTGACATTTACCTCAAAATGCAAATGCAAATGAGTTTGGGGATTGTTTGTTTGTGTCCGTGAATTCTGATCAGATCACACCCAGATAGTCAAAAATACAATACACTATGTAGCAGGTTAGCTTAGCTTAGGATAGACCTGGGGAAACCTAGCTTGTCTCTGTACAAGGTAACAAAAATCCATCATCTAGCATCTTTAAAACTCACTCATTTATAGATGTCACTATGTTATAGCACCGCCCACCTGGAAGTGTACACCTGTATGGGATCATGTGACTGAAAACTATGAGGAGCTTTAAGGAGCTTATGTCACTGTGTGTCCAACGTTAATGTCACTAGAGTATTTAAAATATTCTGTTAAATATTGTCAGTGAATATTGATGTCCCTGACAGCTTGTTTCCAGCCTATCAGTGGGGTTTAGGTAAGGGGATTGTGCATCACTATCTGCACGGTGTCATAGAATATTAGTAATTTATATGATTATTTATATCTGTCCTCTTTTTGGCTGTGATTTTTTTAAGTAATGACTCTTGATAAGTGAAGTGTGTGTGTTCACTCATGTTCCTCTTCATCATGTTCAGGATCTAAAGCAGCCTCCTCCTGCCTTTTGTTCTGTAATTAACTGCAGGTCTCTTAATCTTACTGAGATTAAAACACCCTGATCAATGTTGAAGTGTCCCCCTGTCTCCTTTAGAAGTGAACTCTAATGTGAGCACGGGTCAGTGTGCGTCGCCTGCTAAGTGGGAGCTCAAATTGAGCAGGATCAATTATCACAAGGATGTGGGGGAACAGGGCCGAGCAACAGCGATATTACTGAGGATGCTCCACCACCGTGATGCACCATGTCATTGTCCTTTTTCTGATTTATCTTTTATTATTTTTAAAAAGAAAAGAAATTTAAATAAAAATATCTGTAAAAATACAGGAACAGAACCAAGATGAATAAGTTGTAAGTAGACAAAAGGCTAATGAGATGAGGGAACACAAAGCTGAGAGCAGGTGACATGCAGGGTCTCTGTAGGGGAACGGAAACATCAGACAAGAGCGAGACTAAAACTAATTTGAACTCATGTAAATCCAAAATCAGTATTTGTACATGTCAACCGTATGCTGCGCTAACATAAACTGTGCACACTATACATCATGTTCCTGTATCACTTTCATGAGCTGCGTTACATGACACTCACTGATTCACTAAATAAATACATGGATCAGTTGTACATGTCTTTAGCAGCAATAAAGTTTTACTCATGCTGATTAAAAAAAAAAAAAAACAGTGAGAAATAATGAGTTACGATTGTGCAGCAGCGACTACAACATGAAGCTCTTCTCCCTTTGATACTTTACTTCAAAGTCTGTATTCACCACAGTGTGTCAGGTTGGGAAACAAATCATACAGGCAATTCCACTTTCCTGACTTGTTGAGGATTGACACTGTGCAATGAAGTCGGAACTAAATATAGTTTTATTAACTTGGAGGGGGAAGCTGGTGATGAGCTTTGGCACTTGGCATGTTTTCCTTACTTCAAACCCCCACCACTGGGTGGATTTTATTTACCTTGATACGCCCTTGAAATAATAGTTACAGATCAAATAAGTTTTGTGTTGCAAAGGCTGTCTCAGTCTCCAACCTTTTAAATATTGTATGTTCCCCTCCGCTGCTGCCTTGGATACATCTCTCTCCCCATGTAAATGCTGCTTTCTTCTTTCTTCTTTCTGCTTTTTTCTCTCTCTCTCTTTCTGCCTCCATCCTTCAGGCCGTTCCACTTTGAAGTTGTTTCTCAGCTGTGTGAAATTCGAGATTAAAGTCCATCTGTTCGGCCCCACCCCCACCCATCAATACATCTACAGCTATAAACACAAATAACGACAAGCAAAAAAGGGAGCTGTTGATTTTACTAGGTCAAAGCGGTCGTAATATGACTGAGCAAGGAATCACAAATGGGTCAGGTGAGTGAGAGCCTTCAGCCTCGCAGGATCAATTGCACCTGACACTGGTTATTACAGACAATGAATTTCATATCTCTTTTTTATTTATTCATCAGCACTGGATGTTTGAAGCCAGAATCGTTAAAGGGATTATGCACTTCTGGACCCATAAAGGTGAACTTGTGGTAGAGCACAGCAAACAAATGTTTATTTCAGGTGAGGATACGAACACACTAACAATCCCAATAAACTCAGCGCGAGGTGGAAGCTGCAGCAGTTTCTCTTCAGTTTCTCCCCCCACTGGTCAGTCCAGTTAATAAACTGATGCCTTCTGTTAATTATCCAATCCCTCCTCTACTGTATTGTTTGCTTTTCATTGCAGCAGCGGCGGCGGCGGCGGCAGTAGAGAGGCAGAGCCCTCAGCGTAAATATTCTCTGTAAACCAGCAGCTCTGGCAAAGCCGGGAGATTAAAACAATTGTTTATGCTCTCGGTGCATACAGGGAGATGTAAGCAATATAAGCAGATGCAGGGCTCCGAATCATATTGCCATCTCAATATGAACAGAGTCATAGGGTAAGAGGATGTTACAAAGACACCTTCATGATGGAAAGTTAAAAGCCCATCATATATATTGTTAACACCTCCACTCGTGGAACATTGACCTTCTGAATGACACCTCGCATTAAGCTCGGTATGTTTGACATTTAAGATGCTCGTATTCAGCTACTACACTTTAACTCTGCCCAGGAACGTGCTAAATAATGGAGGAAAGAATCCTGCTCTATTAGTGAATTAGCATCTGCTGTATATTAGCCTACAATATGACAAATGTAATGCCCTAAATGGCTGCTAAAAATACACAGTACATTAAAGCTCCAGCATGATGTCCCTCGGTCAGTTTTAGAACAAGCAGTTTGATGCCAGCTGAGGTACCGTGGATTAATCACCAGCTACTGTACGGTACGGTGCTTTAAATCCCGGCTCCTCCTGTCCAAGTGTTGAAATGTCCTTGACCGAGACACTGATTCAAGGCCGTTCAAGGACAGCTGTGGTGTGTTAATGCATAAATGAAAGACAAATCACAAGGAGCCCAGTGCTCATTTAGTGGTTTACCAGCTGTGATGCTCCAAATGTTCAAATACATATAAATAAAGATGAAAAGTTTCTTTTCTGCTTTTTAAATCAAATACTATAAATGCTTCATAAAGCATTAGTTGATGAATGATCACTGATTAATACATTAGCTAGTATAAAGGGCAGCTTGTAAAAAAAATCCCATTGGCTTGTGGTTACCTTCTCAAACATGACACTTTAATTCATCAGAAGACCTCTCCTGTGAACTGTTCTTACCTGCTGCAGAGCATCTGGACCAAAATCCATTTATTACCAGCTTTTCTCCAACCTCTGCTTCTATATGTGGCCAGCAGAAATGGAACATATAACCCAATCCGTTCTACAAGAGGAGCTGAGCTGCAAAGAACGGGTACTATATCAAACACATGTGAGTGTGTGAGCAGTGAGGCTGCCAGGAACTGCTGATGTCTACTGTACGTCTTACGTGCTTCCTGCAGATCCACTCAGCTGTCAAAGCAAAGATGAACAATGGCTAATAACAGATCAAATAATACGCTGCACTGAAAACACATTTAATTATCCCTCTTTGCAAGCAAACGTGACGTCAACAACAAAAAAGTTTTTTCAGAAAATATCAGAAAGGGGAGGCGTGTCATCTCTGTTTGATTGACAGCAGTGGGGACGGAGACAGAGAGGGGAGTCCGATGTCACAGTAATGGGGTAGGGGGTTGGGGGCGATTGTCTGAGCATGATCGTTGAAGGGCGTGTCAACATGTGATTGACAGCTGGAAGGGTGTGTCGGTGTTTGATTTACGGCCGCCAGAGAGGCGTGTCAGTGTTTGACTGACAGCAGCCAGATGGGGCGTGTCTGTTGATTTACAGCAGCCAGAAAGGTGTGTCGAATTTTGATTGACAGCCATCAGAGGGGCGTGTCAGCGTCGGTGTCTGATTGACAGCACCCTCCCGAAGTGCAGGCGTTACACAGTAAGTGACAACACAAGAAAGTCAACAAAGTTCCACTGTACAGTAGCTGCATGTTGTCAGTGGTACTGCATCATCTTTCTGGACTCAAGTGACATTTACAGGTACTACAGGTCTAGACAACTGATGTTCATGCTGCAATTTTTTTTTTTTTTTTTTTGGGGGGGGGGTCTCTCTCAACAAGCCAACATGAAGACAAGCAGTAGATTTGTTATCAGTGGCTGTTTTAACAGCTTCATGTGACACGTGAAGGAAATCACAGGCGCAAATGCAGGCAATGCTGTACAAGGTAGAAAATGATAACTACTTTTTTCTTCCGAATTATTTACCATTAATCAATAGCAAAAGCTTATTTTCTTTAGTGGTCATGTGCAGAGCTGGTGCTCCAACAGGGACACTTATAATGAAACAGCTTCTAGTTATTTACAATTCCAGACTTAAATGATTTAAGAAAAAAAAAAAACAAGAAATAATTACTTCATTAAAAGTTCTTTATTATTAATAAATTATTCATAATCTATTATTAAAACCGTTAGGTTACCAGTTCTAAACCCATTATAGAGGCTGCTTCGTTAAAAAGCTGTAGCAGTAGAGGTCCAGACATGGTTTGTGTCTGTGATCACTCATTTCTGATGGCTCAGTGCAGCAGATACTGATTGTGTCTCAGGTTTTGGAGCAATCCCCTGGGCGGCCATGTGAACACGTCTCAGGTCTAGTGTTGCATCAGTGTTGTATGAGATGATGAAACTGTCAGCGCTCCTTTCTCCCCGTGCCCTCAGAATAAAGGTACACAGATGGACCTCTCAACCTCTGGGATTGTTCCACTGTGCGTCTCTGTTCTGACAGTGCAGTGGAAGATATCGCGCACTTTCACTCACCTCTGCTTCAGACTAGTCTCTTCGTCTTCTTCCAACCTTCCCACGTCCAGTTTTATTCTCTTTGTTTTCTCAGGTCAGGTTGATAATGTTGATTAGATTAGTCTCATAGCAACGGAAACACTGTGTAACCTCAGGGCATTTGACCTCTTACTGCCTGCAGGTGGATATACACTCAGTACACTTCTGCACGCTGGAATCAAGAAAAGAATTCTTCATCAGATGCATCTATTTTTTTTAAAAAGCCAGGAATGTGATAAAAGAGGTGACATTGACCAAATATGTACTATAGAAATTCAGTCCACTGCTGTATTATTAGTTTATGACTACATAAAATGTCTTAGAATGTGTTTTTATATAACAGATATTATTCAGTTCAGTGTAAGAAATGCCAAATATGCAACTTTATGTATTCCAAAAGAATAGTAAAATGAAAATATATATATATTTTAACTCAAATAAATAAACAGTAATAACCAGTTAGAGACAGGTAAAAGTTAATCCGTTGCAGGGATAATCTGCCCACAACTGAAAAATTCTACTGTTGTAAAAATACAAATACATTTTACATTTACACAATAAATATTATTTATTTTAAATCATTTATAATTTTCTATGCCACCGTAGACCACTCTGACCACATCCCTGGTATTTATACCTGTACCTAACACAGGACTTCCTTTGTATGTTATACCTCAACTCCTCTGACTGAAAGATGCAGTTCTCGCTTTATTTTATTCATAATGAGCTGCACATTTGACTCAAGTGTGGCATGCTTTGTGCACTGCAGTTGTTTTATCAAGAATTTCTTGTGATTTTTTTTTCTCTTTTTTCAGGATTTGGGTCTTTAGAAGTAGGCGTACGGCTGCGTTCCCTTCAGCAACATAGGGAGCGTCACACGTGCACACACACATGAGGAGCACAAACATACTAGAAGCCAGAACACAAGGAGAAGTAAGCTTCTTATCACAGCGTTTGCTGGTGCATTACTGTGTTCATTGGTGAATTACTGCCATCTGTAGTAGGCTTAATATGAAGCCATTCTCATACCCGTCTATCATGTCACCCACTCATAGAAAAGTGTTTGTAATCTACGGAGGAATCCTTGTCACTGTTGAATGTTTCTGAGTGAGGTCAGTCAATAGATGATTTTTTAACACAATGCATTGAAATAATATTTAGAGTTTTTACCAAGTGGCTCATTTTTTGGCAAATTTCATGGGAGAATATTTCTCAATGCAAAGTTGCAACAAACTTTTCTACACATCACAATATTGTGAACAGTTGCAGGAATGTCATGAAAATCCCAGAAACCACTATTTAATGTGTGACTTTCAAGACCGTGAGCAGCATGAGAAACTGTCATATCAGTGTGATGACTGTAGACACATGGGCATCTAGAAATATAACCTGAAACTTTATTATGCAAGGAGAAAGCTGTACATCAAATCTGTGCAGAAACTCCACAGAGTTCTCTGGCTTCAGGCTCATACAGAAAGACAGAGGGTGGAAATGTGACCTGTGGTCAGGCGAGTCCACATTTCAAGCTGTTTTCAGGAAAAGCAAAGGTTGAGTTCCCCATGCCAAAAAATGCATTTCAAAAACGTTTTCTGGGAATGTATATATATAGAGAGATGTTTTAGCTCAGGATGGATGTATTTTTGTAAAGCATAGGTTCATTCATTTATGTATTAATTAAATATGAAGTCAACAAATAAGAGCTGTTGGAATTAAAATCATACTACCAGTGTGTTTGGTTCCCTTCACCTTCACATATATATAAAATCCCTGCAGAGAGAGAATTCTCTTGTGGCTGCTCATCACATGTTCTAGTGGGTCATATTTAGGACGAATAAAATTTAATTAAATGGATCAATTTATTGCTGCTGAGAGCTGTCTGAACAGCCAGGGTGGCTCCAGTCTGTAGGAGTGGTGAGATGACATAAATCCGCTATATGGAATCCCCCCAACCCCATTACTTCTAGAAACTAGAGGCACTTTTTGATGTTAATTTGTCACATAGTTGTGTGCACACTTGTCCCAGGGGGAAATGATAATGGGCCTCCCCCACAGCCACAGCCCTCCACTCTGCTATAACCAGCTCCATTTAATAAATCACTTGGGGAAAAGTGTTACATCTCTGGGGCACCTTAGACTAGAAATTCTCCTCTGGACTTTCAGTAGGGTCATGTTCATACAAAATCTGGTGTAATTAGCATTTTTGTTGCTTTACCCGAACAATTCTTCACAGCGAACAAATGTAGGTTTCTTCAAATGACTTCCTTTAACAGTACTCATGGGTTCTCTGTAACTGTTTACTGCTTCTGGTAGAGGACAATGCTAATTATTTTTTTTAACATTTGTTGGACACAGTTCTGTCCAGTCTGACCAACTACAGTGCCTGCTTAGATAATATCACTGTGTTCAACAGCATCTGGGAAGCTTGTTTGGATGTTCCCTCAATTAAGAAAGTTTTTGTTACTACCTCACAACAACGCATAGTTTTGTTGTTTTCATTCATTTATTTAATACACTCATGTGTTTATAGGAAAGATCCTGTTTCTGTCTTAAATGTGTAAGAAAATGTGAAAATATGACACGTTTCTGTTCACCAATCTCTTCTTCCATGATTTGTCCAGCTGAGGAGGACCTTGTGTGTCTTGTGAACCTGCTTCATGCACAAAATGTTCTGGAAATGCAATTATTTGGATGACAGAGAAACAATCAACTTCTCTAAAATGTAATTAAATATGACAAAAAGAGCAAATTGCAAATGAACAAAGCGCTGGATTGACTGGCAAGAGCTAAACCCACAGAGAGCCCATCCAGAGGGGTTTGCGTCCTGGCTGAATAGCTTCAGCTGGTCTGATGGAATTTAATAGGACTGCCGTGACCATACTCTCCATCCATAATGGATGGAAGAGGCCTTGTCTTTTCACATGGACATACTGTATGGAATTAAGGCTTTGGAGCATATTGCATTTCTGTTTAAACCAGAAAATGAACCAAAAAGGTTAACACGTGTTTCTAAAAACACATTAAGGGCACATTAATGTATTTATCATGAGATCTGTCGGGAGGAATTCCAACAACAATGCCAGGTGTTTGGCACAGACCTCCCTACTCTTTTACAAGTCCCATTTTCACAATGTAGAGCAGCATGCTGGGTAATTAGAGCAGAGATCCAGCAGAAAAGACGCGTGAAGAGGAAACATGTTGCCACAAAGAATGCTAGAATAACAATGCAGCTTTGTCAGCTTCACCTTTTAACCTTAGGAGCTGAAACGTTTTGCGAAGGCGTCCTGCATCGCAGAGTGACTGAAAATGCCAGTAGGTAGCGGTTAGGTGTGTGTTTTTGTGTGAGCACTTGGGGGGGGCTGTATTAGGAAGGAAGCCAGAAAACGAAGCACCAGGCCAAACAGTTACTGAGTCATTTCGTATTGATCAAAAGCCCCTTGTGGACACATTATAAGCATTTTGTGTAACAGGGCAGGAAACCTTCATGTCACGTCTATATAGCAAACTGAATTTTGTTTTGAACCAACTGTTTCTCATAATGCATGGCTCAGGCTTCAACTCATGATGAGGCATTGTGCTTTTCACTCACTATATCTGGTGGATGAGCAGTGAGACTACACGCTGTCCCTAACAGGCTACTTTCACATTGGATAACAGAGCAAAGAACTGTCACTCCCTCGCACTGCCAGGCTGCTGGCCACAATTCAACATGGGAGACACTCATTAACATAAGTTGGGAAGGTGCTGTCAGCCAAGTGTTGCTGGTAATGGTCTGGACATTTTCACATTATATAATCTGAAGCTATCAATATAAATTCATTATATGCAGTACACTGTAGGCTGTATAAATGGCAGATAAATAGATACAACTAGATAGATTCTGCAACTTTAAACCAGGCTACTTTATACATATACTATTCTGTGCATTATACACTTCATCATATGTTAAAGAGACATTATATGTTTTATATAAAATCTGAATCTTCATGGAACTATTACAGTTGTTAAAAATGTGAAATAAAAAGTACAATATGTCCCTGTTGGAAAAAGGCATCTGCTGACATCTAAATATGACGTGAGGTGAAAACTGAGTCTGAGCACTTCATTAAAGTTAGAGAAAGATGAAGGAATATTAAACAGTCACTCAGTTTGTCATGTGATAGTCATGTGATGTGATGTATTTGCCCCCTATGCCCCCAACTGCCTCCTTGCAACCTTTCCTTCAATAAGTTTAGAGCTTCATTTATTCAAAGAATACACAGCATTTGAAAATAATCCATCTGGTGTATTACAGTCCACAAAAACTAGAAGCACATTTTTTATGAAACAGGGTTGCTGTTGGAGGAGCAACAGTGATTAGCCCTACCATCAGGGTGCTAAGTTCAACTCGATCACCATAGTAATGGAGTCAGCAATTGAGAGCGTAATGCATAAATCAGCTGCCTGATTTGACATTAGACAGACAGATAGTCTAATGGAGACTCCAGACCCAGGCAGTGAGTCAGTGTCTGTTAGATAAACCATGCTAATCTTCTTAGCTTGTAGATGTAGCTCAGTAAGCAGGTAAAGCCGCCCAAGACAAGTTAAAGGACAAACATCTGTGCTGACATGTCTCAGACAAAGTTGGGTGTGTCGCAGAAAATCCAAACCACTTGCAACTGTGTCAGCTGAATGCTTTTGTGACAGGGACGATTTTTTCCCGCGTCCACCAGTTGGTCCTGTCTTCTGTAAACCTAAGCTACAG
>JAUBNQ010000003.1:19014505-19025573 GCA_032353495.1 Ctenopoma kingsleyae | reverse complement strand
TTTTTTAAATAACCATGACCTGGATGACTGAGAACCTTCACAGACTATTAGAGGTGTAATATTTGCATTTATGACAGAAAAATACTGGTATTGTGTACTTCTTACTCCTGTTAACCCTCCTAATAAGTCTGTGATAATTAGTTGTGTTGAGCAAAGTAATCTGATGATGGGATTAAGTTAAAGCTAAGAAATCACAAGTCATCAGTAAATGTCTGCACCAAATCAACAATTAGTTATTGAGACATTTCAGGACCAATGAACACTGCTAACTCTAAAGCTGTGCTGCTTCTTTTATTTTATTTTGCATGTATTTTTGAAACAGTGTCAAATTTGAGTTCATCTATTGTCAAGTTGGTACCAGGTTTAAATATCAGCTCAAGAGATAATAAAAATACCACCAATTTCAGAATCCAATCCAAATCCTGAATCAAACCAATCTGTTATGTTACTGATGAACTTTGGTGAATATGTTAATATTAAATGCTGAACTATCTACACCTTTGTGGTTTCCGTCTGTATTCTATTCATTTATATTCTGGCACGTGGCTCATGGAAAATCATGCTGGCTGCCTGGTTATTGTTCACACTATACAAACATCTATTAGTGGATTACTTTGATATTGAAGACAAAGCATGCACTTTGCTTAATTTATAAAATTCAGATGCAGTTCATATCTAATTTGGATTATCCTTTCAAGTACAATTAATAAACAGATATTCAGTTACACACCTTGTAACAATGTACCGTAATGGTTAGGAGCTACAAAGCTCTGTGATTATTCTTTTTTCCCTTCCTTTCCTGTTGTGAGTTTGGTTCCTGACAGCTAACCGTGGACCATAATGCTTCTGTCACTCACAACGCTGATTCAATTTACTCTCATTTTCCGGTGTCTAGATGCCAAGGGCATAAAACGAATCAGATCCGTCCAGTGGCAAGTGTCTCAGAGCATAAAAGGAGTCACAGTTAACCAGCTCAACATCAACTGGGGACAAAGGACAGACTGTCACTGCTAAATAACACGACGCTGTAAAACATGGAAAAGACTGACATTTATGTATATGAAATATCAGGTGACGGACGATGAAAATCTTCAGGGAGGAAAATCAGGATGCTGTGGCATTCACTGACATCAGTGACCTCTCATTAGTTCACCTTCATATGCTAGACATAAGGTTCACATCACACCATGTCCAACAGCACAAATATTTAACCAGGTTGCTCTTACTGTCAATATTTTATAGATGTCAAAGTGGCTAAAAGCCACTTTAAGCTTGGTCTTAAAATAGAGCCTCTATATCTATATCTATATCCATATCCATAGAAGTGCATTTTACCTTTTAGTGACACTGGGTTGAACAGATGTAGTTTTTCCAGAACAAACTATATGTTCACAATTTAGCAGAATTAATTCCCTTTACTACTTACAAAGTCTCAAAACCTTTTTTATTCACATAGCTGGGGTTCATTCAGCTTCTTTGTTTTTCTGCTCACCTTGTTGCCCCGCTGGTATTTTTCTCTACAGAAATTCATATCCACTTAGCTGCTGATGTTTCACTACGGCCTTATCGAGGAAGTAGTTTGCCCTTTAAAAGAAGACTAGTACAGGATAGTTGAAGGTTCAGCTCAAAAATGTTTCCTCTCTTCACAACTTTTCATAGACCACAGGAACATTTGCATAACATTTCTCCAGCTGATCTGGGGCTGAAATGAGTGGGAGGTCCTGCTCAGTGAAGAATATGGCAAGTGAAGTGTGAAATAAAGCAGCAGATGAGACCTTGTTCTCTTGCAGTGGCGGAGAAGGGGCACAGAGATTGCGAACTATTGGGCCGGAGATCTTGTGACTGTCATAACAGTACCAGGAATATAACATGAGCAAATATCTAGATTTCCCTCAATAGAATATACAGAATGACCTATTAAATTTAATTGATTATCACAGTTTCAGTGTGGATGGAGTAATTGTAATTTATGTAATTAATGAGTGTAGGATATCTTAGTGTAGTTGCACTATGTAGTGTTGTCTGACTCTGTAAGATTCACAGTTGAAGATCATTTTTAGTAACTCATTATTCTTAGAAGTGACCTGCTCCGGTCTACCCCTCTCTACTCTCTTTATTCCTGACAAGAAGTCATAAGAATACAGTCTTAAACTTGAGTCAAGGCAACTGGACTTCTTTCTTGTAAGGGTGAAACGTTTCACCACTCATCCGTGTAGCTTCTTCAGTCTGAGGAAGGTTGGTAGTAGACCTCAAATTTATCCTCCAGGGTAATTAAGTATTCCCCTGGGGTTTCATTTTCATATTTAAGAATATGAAATTGCATCACTACAGCATGTGCAGGTCCCGTTAAAAAAACCCTAAATCTGTGAAGGTACTGACCTCAGTGAAACTTGGTTTTGTCCAAATCCATAAAACATGAAACTTCTAAAGTAATTGCTGCGATTTAAAACCATCAGTAGGTCCTAGTCTACAACTAGTCAGCTTAGTTTGCTCATGGACTTTTTGTGTCGATCCACAAGGTTCAGCCGTCAAATGTCTATGACAGGGAAATATTTTTTAAAAATAGAAAAACTAATGGGATATATAAAAGAATGTGTAGATAAGTCTAATCCAGTCAGATTTCAATAGGCATAAAGGCCTCCTCTCCCACAAAAGAACTTCCTTTCCTGTATTTCTGACATAATTTGCTCAGATTAAATGTCATAATAGAGAAGTGAGGGGGTGGCAATGCAAGGAAACTAAAAGTCTTATGATGACTCAGGAGCCATTATGTGATTAGACCACATAGGTTTACAGCAAATGAAAATTATGATCCCCTGTCATTTGTTCTTTGAATCAGGAGGAAAAGGGTAGAGATTTTCCAACAATGCATAAGTGTGAGAGCCTCTCAGAAAGGCGCAGCTCTGTAATTATATAGTCACTGGTATCAATCACGCTGCAGTGGCAGGCTAATTTTTTCATCATCAATTACCTTGAACATTTTGGAGGCTGATCAGACGAGACCCGTCTTAAACCCACTGCCGAGCTGCCATTGACACTAATGGAATTTTAAATCTTCCCTCACAGTGGAGTTCTACTTAAGTGCAAGTCCCAATTATGGGCAGGGTAATTTAGCTAATCTCCTCGAAACACGATGATAGGCTGCAATCAATATCAAAATACAGTATGTGCCCTGCTTAGGAGCGAGCAATTTTCTTCCATTTTGACACCACTTCAGAGCTCGATGGAAACCACAAAAGGACAGCTTACCTCTGCTTGGGAACAAATGAAAAATGTTTTTCTGTTACAGTTTGTGTGGGTTTTTGTTTTTTTAGTTGTTTTTTTTTGTCTTGGGTTAAGATGTAAACATTATGAAATAAACGTATGTTCAATTTCCAAATGATATGTGATAGGAAAGAAATGCTCCACTCTGAGTTGCTCAGTCAGAGAACAGGCCAGACTGACCAAAAAATATTCTGAAGAAATCTTATGGTCCTGTAGTGCCATCATGAACGTTGCCCTTTAATCAAACTGTGACAAGTCACTGTATCTCAAACACTAATGGCTGGATTTCCACATAATATGCTCTGAATATTCATCATCCCAACAGACTCAATCATACTGTTTCCATGTCTTATCTGGACTGTAAACCTGCAGCGCTACCGTCTGTCCTAAACTGTCTGCACCTAGCTGCTGTCTTTCTTTGAAATGAGATTCTTCTGAACGTATCTGCGTGTACACAATATACTGTATCGCTTATGTGCTTCTCAAGAAAGGGACAAATCTTTTCATTCCAGTGACTTCACAGTTTTTCAGATAACACCATCCCCAAGAAAAAATTCGAAATATTAAACCACCTACTGGCAAGACTGTAACACTGAGTTGCAAAGCTTATAGTACACATAGTATTAACTGCATTATTGTGTATTATTGATCTTGAAGTACATTCAGCACACAGCATGAGTCATTTTTCACCCAACAGGAGGGCACCAGAAACAGTTCATCTAACAGATCATAGTGGAGGTCCTGACTGTTAGTCAGACTTATTTAGTTAGGAAAGATCCACTTGCGGGTAATGAAATATCCAAAATGTGTTTTTAAATAAAATCAGTTGAGGAAAATAACAATAATACATTTTAATGCAGGGTAAATTGGAAATTAATAAAACAAAATTAAGATTATTTTACATTCTGCATCAATTCCTGTTAATCCTTTGTTTTTAGGTAGCAAATCCAAACCCAGGGCAGCGAAGGTGCTCTATGCTCACCACTACCATTAACAACAACTGACAGATAGCATTATGACGGCACACTTACGTAAGAATCACAACATTTAAGCCAATAAATCTTGTGAGAAAATGCATTTACCGCACTGACTGTGTTGAAGACTCTAAGCAACATGAAGCACTTAAAGCTAGCTCTAAAATAAAATGTCACCTGGCCATAATACATGAATGTTAGACTCTACCTACAGTAAATCTCCATCTGTGTGAGCTGTCGTTGACCTCTCCTTATAACTGGTATGATCTTGAATTGTGAAAGTGTTTAAGAATAACAAAAGCATCTGTCATGTATGGTCTGGGACAGCGCAACATGCCATGAACAATGCAGTCTTTAGGGACTCCTAATTAAGTCTTGTTAAATTACATTTTATATCATGATATCAATAATTTCCAACTTTTAGGACATGAATTTTAAATGCTTCTCAGTTTAGCAGCTATTATAGTCCTTATTTCTCAAAATGACAAATGACTGTAGAGATCTTCCTCATTTGAATAGAAGCCATATCATCTCTCATATCTATTTCTGTTCACCTTTTAAATTTAGCATCAGTTTTTTTTTTTTCCCCATGAATGTACAACTCTCTGTCAGATTTTGACAGTGACGAGTTACTCATTATTCTGCCCCATGTCATACTCGGCTTTAATGAGCTGAAATAGTTCCTGCTTAACTGTGACCTGCTGTTGAAGGTGCATTTATACTGGCAATAGAAAAGAAACATACTGTTGGTAACACATTATGGTAAAGGGACATGAATTATCATGACTTCCTGCATGCACAAGAATTAACAGCATGTGTTAATACAAGAACAATACATCATGAATTAACAGTGTCTCGTGCAGGGCCACTAACATGAAGAAGTCATGATACAGTAATGATGATCACAGTTCTTGGAATATAACAGAAAACCTGTTGAGACATGAACATGAACATCATTAATAACTCATTCATGTATTGTTCTTGTATTAACACTTGCGTGAGGCAAATCCTGATAGTTCATGTAGTATAGCATGCATGAATTCATGATAATTCAGGTACTCTTACCATGAAATGTTACTGAAATATATACTTCATATATTTGTCTGAGATGTTGTTACCAGAAGAAAATCATGAGATGTGTTTACAAGCTCTGTGCAACTTAGCTGCTGGCTTCACTCCAGTTAAGGTCTTCTTCAGGTTAAGCTGTTTATATGAACCTTTGATACCCTGTTATTGAGTGTCTCTATTGCCATGAATAAACCCAAGAACTCAATATTCCCACTCCCAGTCTGACGGAACGATGGCTCTGTGTTTATACGAGAGATTCTTGCAGTACAGTACAGGGAAACTCACTAATGTGGTTTTCTCACAATGACAGTGGAGCCTCACCGTGTCTGCCCGAGTTTGAGCAGAAATCACAATTCAACAGATGTTAATATATTTCATAAACTTGTTTATTTATGACGACAAACTAATCTCACCACGGGGTCCATGTAGTGGCTGTTCTGCAGTGTTCTATCACATTATCACATGCGCTTGTGTACCGGGAACTGTTCCTTTCCAGGAACTGGTGTCAGGAATAAACTTTGAAGCTCAACAAGTCGACATGAATGATGAAGTCTTACGTGTGTCATGTGACATGACATTTGACTGTTTTCATGATTAATTGAGTTTTTTTTTATTAATGTCTGCACAGACAGGTGCAGACATTGTCCAGAGTTGCTGCTTCACACATTTCCTGGACATCAACTCGGACTTTGTACAAAGGAACTGGTAGGGTAAATCCAGGCCGACTGACTTGGACTTTTACATTTTCCTGTACTTTCAGTGTTGGCACTATCACTGAGGAGAGATGAGAACCTCTAAAAGAAGTACTTACTACATCACTAAATTAGACTCCCTAAAAGATACTTCCTTTAAAGTGCGTAAGTTTACTGCATAGAATTGATAAAATCATTCACATGTGTATAGCAAATAAAATTTCATCATGTTTATCTTTACATAGAGCACATCAGATCACTGGTTTGGGTTGTATTGCAATGTAAAGGCTACAAGAAGTTTCATTTTTTGGGTTATATCATTTAAGTTATAGACACACACACAACAAGACTACCTTCACAGAAATCAAGAACAAAATGACTGAAAGTACGCTGGAAACAAATAAAAGATTTCAAAAGAAGTTTCAGTGGATAAGACGACAGTAGCCAGCTGGATGCCAACTGTCACTCCTACTCTATTATTTTCCCCACAGCTGCCCCCTAGCCTCAGTGGGATATACTGCATAGTTAAATAAATAAAATAAACACCTAGCTGCTATGGCACTGTAACAAACCTGCACAGCAGCATTCATTCACAGCGACTCCACTAGTTCCACCAGTGGCTGGATGAGATACAGTAAACATTGTGTGTTTATTCAGCAGGTTGAACGCTGAGTGGGGGCTGGGGTGGGGAGAGTGGGGGGCTCTTGCTTGTATTATGCAGCCTCCGTGGCAGAAATGAATTTTATTCTAATCTTCTCGTTATCTGTAGTGACTCCCTTTGGATGTGTGCAAGATACATTTTCTCCTTTATGTGCAGAAGGTTCATTTCAGAAAGTCAGTGTGCATTGTTAATTAAAAACACACAGATGCGTGTCAGCACACGTGAAGATACATATCCTTATGTTCCACAGTTTACCCTTCATGGAGCAAAATTGCCAAAAAATTTGCACCTTTGACTGAGATTTAACTTGAGGAAAGTCCCCCTCAAGTTTGAGAGCAGACAACACTGGATCATAAGATCATCATTAACTTCAAAGATGGAGTGTGGAAAAACACTGTCATAAGGATGTGACCCTGCAACCTGCCAGACCATCCACACCAATGTTCTACAACAGTGAGCAGCAAGATAACAAAACCTAATCTGCTCTATGATTCCTGGACCAGGTCTCTGGCACATTTGAACCTGAAAGCCATAAGCATCACCACAAACAACCCCCAGTGACACCCATTCTCTAACTCTTATCCAACCCTTAACCGCTGAATGAACCTAAATAGGAGAATTGAAGTAACACGTGGATACAAATGCCCTAAACCCTGTGCCATTTGCAGTAAGAGAAATTAAGACTAAAAAACAATGGACTATGAAAAATATATTTGAGTTTAGATTCTAAGACATTTAATGCTGTATGTTAATCTATATGTCTGTAGTAAAATTTCTGTTTTCTATACCTTTTCCCTTAAACCAAGAAGTAGAAGTATACCAGTAATAAAACATTGTCATTACTGGTATATCAAATATCATGTTTATTATCATTCTTTTTGTTAAGATGAGAGTTTGCCAAACCCCTACACTACATTGGTTAGGTTACTGTTACCATAAATAACAGGAATTATTTTATGCATTACTGTGCCTGTGTCAGCTACACCTGCACACCCTTTGAATATGTTCCCATTAGTAAAGGGTGCCTACATCATTATGCAGCCTTTGCTAATTAGCTTTGCATGAGCTAAGCATGAATACCTCCGTCTTACTTTTCGTATCCGTCTCATACTCTGTGTTGCAACACATCACATCAGCAGCCCATATGCTGTTAGCAGTGAGTGGCGCTCCATGAAAGTGAAATGGTCTCCTTGAAATACAGACAAAGAATTTAAAATGTACCACATAAAGGCTCAAAGGCTCTTTGTATCAGGGAAGCTGGATTTTTAAAATGAGTCAGCCTGTCCCTGCAGCACACCTTCTTTCTAGGACATATGTGTGTTATTTAGCAACATCTCACGCTATAAAATTAATGTTGCTGAAGTTATATTCACGTCTGACAGAGGTATATCTCACGCTGCAGACTACTGAGTGAAAAATATCTCCTCTGCATCAGCAGGGCAGGGACCAGTTAGGGGATATCACACATAGGTGGGATCCAGAGAGAATAGAAACTGTGAAAACCTCACTCCAAATGTGCTAAGGTATTATTACCCAGTGCCTGCTATCATAATCTCCATTATTCTATTAATGGAGACTTGGGCAGACTTCTGATTAAAATGTCAGTGCCACCAAGGCAAAACCTTGTCGTGGCCTCCCTGAATTTGAATTAATGAGATATTTAGACTGTGGTTTTCTTTCCGCACTGCCCCAAGGGCTACGTGATTATCCTAAGCTGTGGAGTACATCTGTGTCTATTAATTTTAATCTGACACTAAGTAGGCAGGCACGTATTTAGCAGACATCCTGGTCACACATAGCAGAGCTTTTGCTGTGGGTCAACAGTGAGTTTGGTAAAGCTGAGGAGCTCCTGAACTGATGATCACACTGACATTTCTGAACGCTGAGTACTGCAGCTTCTAGCTAACTAAATTAAGAAAAAGTCTCGTCACCTTTTGAAGATTCAGTACATTCTTGAAGAGTCCAAAAGTCCGTAATGGTTGTTGGTTCCAAATGACCTTTGGACTACAGTCTGTTCAACCCATAGAGTGGAAAATCATCCTCAAAGCTAGATAGGGTGACATTGTTATCACCAGATTTGACTGCTGAGCATCCAGTGATTAATGAGCAAGGGGCCAGGGGTGGAGCTACAGTGGGGAAATGGAGGGCAGCTGCACCCTTAATTGTCGAGTTTTGTCTCCCAGCTGCCCCCATACTCCCAACCATCCCCAGCCTAACTGTTCAGTTCCTAAAATGGTTATTGTAAAATAAAATGTAGCCATCCAGGTGATGCTATCTGGAAGTTGAATCATGGAAACTGGACTGGTCTTGTTCGGTCTGTTTCAACCTAACAAGAAAGAAGTCCAGTTGTCATGACGCAATATCCAGATGTTCGTGAGCAGTTCATTGAAACAAACAAGACTGATAGGCAAATATAATACACCCACATAGTGAGACGTGACAGATAAAGCAGCGATTTTATACACTTCCAGAAATAAACCAATTCCCATTTTATGTGATCTGTCCTAAAACACTGGGATTTCAATACATGTAATAAGTAACGATTGGGAAAATGTTTGTCTAGTTTTAAGGCCTATCTTGGTCTGTCAGTGGCTCCATTTTAAGATTTTTGTGTTTCTTATTGTAAATGGCAAATGGCAAAAAAAAAAAAAAAATCATGTTTCCACACTATCTGAGGTCTGATGATGGTCTTTTAATTATGACATGTCTTTGCACTCTGTTTTTCTGCAATGGTTTAATAGTGTCCAACTAGAACATCAGCGCCACATACTGTTTACTGCAATGAGGTAAACTTCTAACATTTGCATAACCGCTGATAGAAACACATAAATTAGCATTTTTTTGTTTATCTTTGGGAGTTGCAGAGCATGAGAACAAAAATTACTTAAACAGTTATGGTAGACTGAATTCATACTGTGGGGTCAAGAAAATTAAACGAGATAATAATAATTTTCACCAGTGGCCTGAAAAAGCTTTTTTTTCCTTCTCTTTGGTTACATTGCAGCAATGACAGCAGTGAGGTCTGAGTGTTTTTCTCCTAACAGTGTTAGTTATTATGAGCTAAAGCTTGTGACTCAATAAGCACCTGCCCAGCCACTCTCATTGCACCATGACTCTACTTATCACCATAGCTGCTATTTTTTTCATCAGTAAATAAACACTTCCAGTTGCAGACTTGATGTTTGAATGGAAAATCCCTTCATTAATAACATGCTAACATTTACAATTGCAGTGTGCTACAGAACCATACAGGAGCTTAAGGACTTAGAAGTGGCACTATGATTACAGCCTGGATTCAGTGCTGTATTGCAGTCTTATTATGCAGGAGGAGCACAGCAGGAAGACGAATGGCAGAGTTAATGATGTCACTCCTTTCAAAGAATAAATTTATGATGTCATGTTGTGATAAATTTCTTTTGGTGGGCCTGTTTCAGGTAATTTGTGATTCTTGTAAGTGCCAGGGAGGAGACAGACATGTACTGAGCTTTCTAATAGAATCCTGCTGAATTCACATCGTGGCCTCAATTTTTCCTCAATATAGATTATTTTCAGTGCTGTACAGGCTTGTGTATATGAAAAAAAAAAAGTTTTTGTGTTGTACTTTGAAGCTTTTCTTTATATAATTTAGAACAGTAGTGGACACGGGTGTGGACATGGACTGAAGAATGCTGCACTTTTTGTCCCATATAAGCCCACAAAAACAGACTATGACAAGTTTTTCATGGTTAGGATCCAAATCGACAGTTTGGTTCATATCTTAGTTTTTGTCTTCTTTTTTCATTTTTTGGGACCTACACTGTTAAAGCAGGGAAGTCACTAGGATTGAAAGACATGGGGGGCTTAGCCCCCAGGGTTGTAGGAAGGAATTAGCGCGTATAGCAAGCGCTGAAACAGTTTTGCCAAACCTAAATAGGCTTCATTAATTTTGTTATTATTTTTATTTATTATTTATTAACTTTTATTTAACCAGGAAAATCCCATAGGGATTCAATACATCTTTTTCAAGGGAGTCCTGGTCAATTACCTCTTGTACAGCAGTTCTGCAGTTATCTGGCTCTTTTTCTTTCAATGGCTTCTCTGGAAGATCCCCTGCCTTTGGTTTCCTTAGTGTTTAGGATGTGTACTTTGTTTTTTACATTTATATATTTTTTAATAACAGTCTAAATGAGTCAATGAGTTCAGGTTTTTTAACAGCCTACATGTTGGGGTTGTGTTCATTAAAACATGCTAGCAAATATATCCACCAATGCATTTAATAATATTAAATGTGACTTTTTTTTTTTTTTTTACTTTTAGTATACAGCACTTTGGTGAACAGTCCTCTGTTTTTGAAATTGAGCTTTATAAATAAATTTATTATCATTATTATTATTATTATTATTATTATTATTATATCTAAAGATATATAG